>VXBZ01001310.1:1081-14143 GCA_013399135.1 Heliornis fulica
CTCAGCGGCTCCTCATAGGACTTGTGCTCCAGACCCTTCCCCAGCTCCCTCAGCTGCTCCTCATGGGACTTGTGCTCCACACCCTTCCCCAGCTCCCTCAGCTGCTCCTCACGGGACTTGTGCTCCAAACACCCCTTCCCTGCTCCGTCACCCTTTTCTGGACATGCTCCAGCATCACAATGTCCTTTCTGGAGTGACGGGCCCAGAACTGCACCCAGCACTAGAGGTGCAGCCTCACTAGAGCTGAGGACAGTGGGACAATCCCGTCCCCACTCCTGCTGTTCACACCATTCCTGAGACAGCCCAGGATGCTGCTGGCCTTCTTGGCCACCTGTATATGTACATACCAATACTGATATGTCTCCCACAGAACATCATCATCACCTCAGGGCAGGGGATTAGGGATATAAATTAATAGCTTATGGTTATCCAAACTCTCTAATCAACTATAAATACCAGGTTTGCTGCTATGGATAAGATGCTTATTGCCAAAGGAAATAAGCATCTTATTTCCTGGGAAAGCAACTCTTTCCTGGGAAAGAGTTTCTCCTAGTTTTCTTCATGGACTCCTAAGCAACCCAAGAAAACCTAAAAAACCTGATAAAGTTTAGCATCCAAATGAGCTCAAGAACCACCGTTTCCAAAGCAGTGATGAAACCCAAGCAGCGACTGTGCTCAGAAGACCTTTAAGGAGACAACTGGAAGAGGACCACCAGACAAGAGATCTTTGAAATTACCATCCTGACACTTTTAGTGGTGCAGGAGGAAAGGCAGCATAAAGCCCTCCAGCAGTCCTGTCCACGCAAACACATCTTGAAATTCCCATCTTTCTGTCAGTAAATCTTGCAGCCTCGACATTAAACAGAGAGACACAACCGCAAAAGGGTCAGTAAAAGGAGAAAATAAAATGCTTCAAAAGCTTGGCCTTCATAAGCAGTTTTTAATGTCAAACAATTATTTTTTTTAAAAGACAAAATCCCCATAAACAAACAAGCAAACAAACAAAAAGCCCAAGAGATATCCTAAATCCAAAAGCTCATCGCACGCATCCCTTCCTAATCTGGGATTCTTCACATTTGCTAGCTGCTTCAAAAAACATCTCAAATGTCTGTTCTAGACCTCAAGCATAGGGTTCTCTTGCACTAACAAACTGAATTACAACATATGACCATAAGAAGGAGAAAAAATAAAAACAGAAACATCATCAGAGCTAAAGGAAATATATTCTAACTTAACACCTATGGAGAATAATTGTATCTGGAATTCAACGGTTTCTTTTTTTGTTTAACACCACAGGAATGACTTGATGGTTGCAGTGACAGCTGAAACCTTTCCTGTGGTCTCAGTCAGTTTCATGATTAAAAAATAAAGGTTCCTTCTGCATGTTTGAAGGGTAGAGGAAAGAACTGCAGGAGTAAATTTGTTTTTGGAGTCCATTATGCCATCTGGTATTATCTAAAGTCACAAATCCAAATCTGCAGTAGCTGTACAGAAAGCTGTGGCATGCAAGTTCCAGCACTTTACTGAATGGCACTGAATACTGAAATTAACATTTCACATCACCCATGAGAAACATTCCTAAATCAAGACACAACATTATTGCTGTTTCATGTACATAAAATATTCAGCAAGAAGGTAATAAACCGTCCTTCAGCAGTCACCCTTACAAGTCTTATTTTATCATCAGAAAGGAAAAGAAAAGTGATCTTTGCATTTTATTAAGCAAACACCCCTGAGTGAAGAGGCTGATATCCACTGTCTTCTCTCCTGCACGTAAGCACGCAAACACTCAGCATGCTGAAGAACTGAAAAAGAGAGAGAGAGCACATGAGGTTTAATTTTCCTATATTTTTTTGTTGCTGTCAGACTAATGTTAATTATCCTTCATCTTAGCAAGGACATTCTTTCATATTAGAAAAGCACTTAGGAAATACATTGACAGAAATGATTTTTTAATTTATTATTTTCTTTGCATATCAATGTCTAATCATAATTCCAGCATAACTTTTTCCTCCCCAGTGCCACCCATTACTTTATGCATCCACATTAATTCATAGTTATCTCACTGTGGGGAAAAAAAGATCAGTGAAAGCAAGGGATTATTCTGGACTTAAAATGAGTTCTAAAAAATATTTCCACATAGAAGATAGGTGGATAAAGAGGGAGGCTTCACCACCGACAGTGACGGGATGTGCCGTGGGAGTGTACAACTCCTCATTTTTGTAGAGGGAAGGGAAATGATGTAAATGATGATGCTGAGACATTTAAGCCCATGAGCTGAAACCCTGCAAACAATCACCTCTCTGCTAGGGCCAAAATTAAGAAAAGGGAAGTGTGTCCTGGTTCTGACCAGGACAGAGTTAGCTTCTTCAAGGAGCCAGCACAGGTGAGCTGAGCTGGCCAAGGGTATGTCCCACACCATGTGACATCATGCTCCCATGCTATGGGACAGTCTGAGTGCAATGGTGGTCTCAGGGTGAGCTTTGGGTTGGTGCAGTGCTCTGTGTTATCACCTTGTGTGTTTGTTCTGTCATGGGCTCTGTTGTTCCCCTCGCTGTGCTGTGTCAGTAACTGTCCTCATGCCAACCCACAGGGTTTTACAACCCACAGGAATGGTTCAGGCTGGAGTGGGCTTTAAAGAGCATCAAGCTCCAATTGCCTGCCGTGGCCTGGGACACCTTCACCAGACCAGGCTGCTCAAGGCCCTGTCCAACCTGGCCTTGAACACCTCCAGGGAGGGGGCAGCCACCACTTCCCTGGGCACCCTGTGCCAGGGCCTCACGACCTTGGAACAGGGGTTTTGTCTGTTTCTCCTCTCCTCGGAGGGGTGAGCAAGCAGTGTGTGATGCTCAGACTCTGCATAATTTAACTTGGTGTAACTAAGTCCTGATATGACATCTGGACAGATTTTGACTCCTGCATTTTCTTCAGGAGGGTGATCTTAAAGTGTTCTGCAAGGGCTCACTCTTCTGTAGAGAGCAGGTAGTCAAAGAAAAAAACATTTGCCTTAATTAAAACGTTCTACTCTCTGTCAACAAGGTGCAGGTTACTCTTCCTGGAGAACAGGTACAGGGGGAGAGGCTTAAACCTATGGGTGAAATCTTTGAAGAAATGTCTGTGCAACTGTGTGATGCAGCAACTGCAAAGAGTTTTAGGTCAGGGCTTTTCAAATCTAGTTTTTACCCAGAAGATGGGATGGTTTCACATTTCATTTATTTCAGTCTTGTAAGTCTAGAAGCAGCCTCACTGGATTGATTCCATAGTCACATTTTTAGTTTAGTTTCACTGCAGGTCTCTAAGAACAGGACTATTCACCGGGCTCTATCTAAAACCAAACTTCAATAAGGAATTTTAAAATCCCAGTCAAAGATAGTAAAGTTGGTTCTTTTAATTAGGAATTCTAGATTCAGGGCTTTCAGCATGTCCAGCCTTTTGTACCTACTGAATGACCAAGATGGATTCTCTATTGATTTGCCATCCCAAATCCCCCACTAGCTTTTCAGATAATTCCCTTTAATGTCAGGCAGAAGAAATGGAAAAATTCGGAAGAAAACAAGCGAAAAACAGGGGACTGGTTCTATATCAGAGTCAGGAAAAGTCTGTAGGCCAACAGGACATGGCAGAGTAAAAATCCCCAGGACCAAAGTACAATATTTTTCCATGAGGGAAGAGATAAAATGTTTACCTTTACGATAGCAAAACCCAGGATTACAAGCATAGCATAGCTGAAAACTCTCTGCAGCCCAGACTCCAGCTTCTCTTCACAGCCCTGTCATGAAAGTGGTGAAAAGAAATTAAAAAATGTAATTCAGATGGATCTTTTTGGTTGTTTTGCCTTGGTTTTTTTTTTTGTTTGTTTGTTTGTTTGTGGTTTTTTTTTTTCTCCCTGCCCCTTCAAAAAGAGCAGGATCTTGTAGGGCCTAACCAGCTCCTGCAGACCTTCTGTTCTTCTCTTCCAGACCTCATGGCTTGTTGTTCACCTCCTGCCTGGGGAGAAGCACTGACAAACAGACTGACATTTGGTGCTTTTCACTATCTCCTCTGGCTCATATCACTTAAAGAACTACCCACAACTTAGAGCCAGGAGGACTAGCAATGATAAAAGCCATTTCACGGGCTTGTACCTGAGACTGAAGAACAAAAATTCTCCAGATTTATGATCAGTCCTAAACGAGTCTAGACTGGAAGGGGAGTAACAACCCCAGGGACCAGGATAGGCTGGTCATTGGCCTGTTGGAGAGCAGTGCAGGAGAGAGGGACCTAGGGGTCTTGGGGGACATCAAGATGACCATGAGCCAGCAGTGTGCCCTTGTGGCCAAGAAGGCCAATGGCATCCTGGGGTGTATTAGAAGGGGGCTGGATATTAGGTCAAGAGAGGTCCTCCTCCCCCTCTACTCTGCCCTGGGGAGACCCCACCTGGAATATTGTGTCCAGTTCTGGGACCCTCAGTTCCAGAAGGACATACAACTCCTTGAGAGAGTCCAGTGCAGGGCCACTGAGATGATTAAGAGAGGGGAACATCTTCCTTGTGAGGACAGGCTGAGGGAGCTGGGTCTCTTGAGCTTGGAGNATCTAAGTGATCCTGCTCGGGCAGGGGGTTGGACCGAGTGATCTTTTGAGGTCCCTTCCAACTCCTGACGCTCTGAGAGTCTGTGAGTCTGTGAATCGTTTCCCCTTCCCCAGATCTGTTTGAACAGCTCACACTCCATCCTGGTCACACCGTTTCTGTAGCAACATGTAATGGAGGATTGTCACCAGTAAACAGATGAGAATGGTGCCTGCAAAGACAGCTGGGTTTCCTCCTTTAGGTCACCTTAGAGCTTTTATAGAATTACATGAGGTGGAAAACTGTGGGAAGAAAAGAGCTTGGAGGACATGCTACTAGAAAAAAAAAAAAAACAGTCTGAAATAATCCCAGAATGCAGCGTGAAGTGCTCTCCTCACTGTTTCTGGCAGGTGAGAGTGACAATGACCCATCTATGGAACCGTGCCCGTTATTCTGACCTGTGTATTGAGTTCCTGTGGCTGATCCAGGCGCCCTGTGCAGTTCTTCATGTCTTGCCTGCAGCAGCTCAGAGGGACGCTGTTGTTACCAGTGGAATTAAACCACTGTGTGGTTGTCCAGTCACTGTAGTTCTTCACCCCACAACAACGAAGCTGCCAAACACATGTGAATGTATATGAACATGCAAGAGTTAAGCCTCTCTCAGGCATGCTGGGCACAGCCATCCTCAGCATGGAGGAGATTTACAAGTAGCAGCACTTCAGGAAAGCAGCCATAGATACAATAGTTCAACCTCTGTTCATAGATTATGACCTACTTATTGGTTTACTCCTTGTGAAAGCTCTAATATTAAGGTGACACATTACAGCATAGACTCTTCTGTCATCTTTCTATTTCATAGCACAGGATTCTCTGCAGCAGCCTGAAAGGCCAACTCTGCAAAGTAAGGAGCACTCTCCTTGGAGAATCAGATGCTAAACACTGCTGCAGAGCCGGGTTCCAGGTTACTGCCATACCATTCCCTTCTTTTCCTAGCCTAAATTCCCTGTTTATGACTGAATTATTGTTTACTAAACAACTTCCAAGACAACACATAAATATTTTCTTACCTGTTTTTGCAAGTAATCCACAACAGTAGACTCTGAAGTTTTCCCGTCATACTCCTGAAAGACTGAGCGCATTCTGCCTTGCACGTCAGTTTTCACCTATTTAGAGAGGAAAGGAAGAGAAACAACCCACATACTCTTTTAAGATGAGAGCTTGATCTTTTGCTTGTGGAAAATGCAAAAGATCCCTATCCCAGTTACTCCATGAGGAAAAAAACCAATTAACCCCCCTCACCCCTGCAAAATAAAAACCAAGCGGTGTTTTAGATAAAAGGAAGACAGCGTTTCACCAGAATCGTGTTCCTGGATTGGGGCATCTTCCCTGATGGAAGAGCCCTCTTTTGTGAGCATCAACAACTGTTTAATGCACGTTAGAGATTGTTGTGATGCCTCCTGGGTACTTGGTGTATTCACATGTTCTCAAAAAAGAGTGATCGATGGGGTTACATCCCCATTCCCACTTGTACTGCGGACCAGAGGAGAGAGGATGCAGTGCAAGAGCACTGGATAGACTGGAATGCTCTAACAACACAAGATCTATTCATTACTTCTAGGGTGCTACTGAGATGCTAATTCTGTGCTTACCTTTTCCCTGTAAACAAATCCCAGGACAAAAGCGGCTACTTCTGCGATAAAGATAAGCAGGATGATGGCCAAGAACTGAAATTAAAGGAGAGAGGCTGTAAGGAAGAATTCCATGGCATCTGAATTCAATTGCACATGACCCACCATGTTAATCTGTAGTGGTAAGTTATCATTATTTGTTATTGCCTCTCCAATCAAAATCACTTCCAGAAAATACATTGGAGTAGGTGATTACTGTGCATGGCTGCAGCTCCACAGGATCTGTGCCTGGTGCTGGAAGTCTGCTCAAGACTGCCACGATGTCATCTGTGTGAAGGGCCTGTGAAACATTCCACAGGGAGGTTGTCCAAGAGCCAAGTTAGGTACATTGGAGATGGCAGCAGCTGAGCTCACATCATCTCTGAGGCACGAGTTGGAGGCCCAAAGTTACTCAACATGAACCTTTCTGGCTTTTAAAAAATCATTCTAGAAGTTGAGACTTTCAGCAGTCAGAGAACCAAATTCAACAGGAAAAAGGAATTACAAAAAAAAAAAACAACCCAACTTGTTTTGCTCACTTTGGGAATTCACATCCCCTCCTGTTCCCTCACCACCACCTTGCTCCTCAAAGCTTGCACACACCTCCAGCACACCAGCCAAGGCAGATCCATCATTTTTCCCATGGCAGCAAAGTATCTGCATTTGATGAAGAACAACTAATCCTTTAGCCTGCAACTCGCTCGCGATGAACCAGAGTGGAACGTGACTCCCACGGAGGAGTAGGGCTTGTGTAGTGTGTCACAGAAAATGCCTTTCCCTTTCTGTTCTCTGCACCCCATGAAAGTCTAGTGTAGCACCTCGTGTGCAGTGCAGCAGGGGGAGAAGGAGGACATGCAAAACTCACCAGCCTCAGGCCAACTCGAGACTCTTGGAAGGTGGCGCAGCAGCCGATCAGCCCGATGACGAACATTACCACGGCAACGCAAATAATGATGGCAGCTGGCAAGAGAGCATACTTGTCCTGCAAGAAGTTGTCATAGCTCTTGTAGGTGCTGATAACATATCCCCCAACATAGCTGAGACCTGCTGCTGCTGCCTGAAAAGCAATAAAGTTATTAGCAGTTGTTTGTTAAGCATCGGTGCAATTAAAATTTTAAATTTTAATGACTACAATGTCCGGAGATCTAGAAGAAAAAAAGATGCTGCATCTGAAACCAACTACCCATTCCAACTTTGACAAGTGAAGAATTCTCTTCCCATGAATCACTCCTCTTCAACTAATGAAGCACCACTTTAGCTGAGCTAAAATACTGGAGCCTGCTGACATGCCACAGCCAGTGTCTCTGCAGAAGGCCACGTCCACACTGCCTACCCACGATCACCTACATCCTAACCCCATGATGCACTTGCAGGAAACAGCTTTTAAGGTGATTGCCACAGGGCTGGGTTGTCGATTTTGAGGTTTATTGTTTTGAGAACAACTCATCCTTTCCACTTTTGCAATTGCATTAGCCTCTAAGACAGGTACAAATGTTCCTAATCTCAGAAAAATAGAGCCCCTATTTTTCCCGGAGGAAACAGATTTCTGTGTCTTCTAAAATAAACCCTCCTCCAAAAGGATGTTTTACTAATTGAGGCCAACATACAATGCACTTCTGACAGCTGCCCAGACAGCAGCCCTGTGGCTTTTGTCTACAGAACTGAGTACAGCCCTGCAAACACCACTGAAAGGCTCAAAAATGGCATTACAAAAATTGTCTCAGGAGTTACAATGGCTCTTTCACCCTCTGTAATTCTGCAGCACAAGATGCCACCTGTAAAAACAAAGCACCACCTCTACTCACTTTCTGGAAACTCGAGGGAAACCAGCCTGTTCTGTTTCTAGATTTCATCATGCTGTTTACCAGCAGCTCATTACTTCCCCCAGTGCTGTACATTTTAATTAAACCAAACACTCCTCACACTTGAGCTGGAGATTGCTAATTCCTTTACCTTTTTTGGCTCCTTCCCTCCAAGACCTTCCAGGTCTAGTGCCTGCCCTTCAATTACCTCTAAGTGCAGATGATGTCCTTCATTTAGGGCCATGAAGATGCTCAGGGGCTGGAGCACCTCCCCTGTGAGGACAGACTGAGGGCATCCTGGAGAAGAGAAGGCTGCCAGAAACCTCACTGCAGCCTTCCAGGACTTAAAGGGAGCATATGGACAGGAGGGGGATCAGGTTTTCCCAAGGGCAGAGAGTCGTAGGACAAGGGGATGGATCGAAGCTGGAGGAGGGAAGGGTTAGGTTGGAGGGCAGGGTGAAGTTCTTTATGGAGAGAGTGGTGAGGTGCTGGAACTGGCTGCCCAGAGATGTGGTGGATGCCCCAACCCTGGGGGTGTTCAAGGCCAGGTTGGATGGGGCCCTGGGCAACCTTGTCTAGCTGCAGGCCTAAAGGTTGTTGGCCCTGCCTGTGGCAGAGGGGTTGGACTGGACACATTTCTGTCTGTGCACCCATCCTCCATTCTGGAACAGCATCATGTGGGTGAGGGCAGAAATGGAGAAGGAAGCAATGCTCCTGGGCATTCATCACGGAGAAAAGAAAGCATGATAATGGGATTTGGTCCATACATCCATTCATTTTAGTATTTTCTAGGATTATTGAGCATGTGATTATTGATTGAGCACATGATTATTGGCCATCAAGTGGCGAAGACAGGACGTTTCCACAGAAAAGCTCTGCTCAGTTGGGCCAGGACCAGCTCAGAGTGCAGGTCATACAGCTTCTGAAAGGGGTCAGTTTGACCTCTGCTCCCATGGAAACTGAGTAAAAGATCCAAGTGACTACAGCAGGAACAGCAGGAAGCTCTAGGCTGACTTAAAAACCTCTACTTTTGCGTGGCAAAATCTATTGCGTGAACAATGGCACAGGTACTGTTATAGTCATCCCATGCCGACTGTAACCCCTGACGACATCTGTTGTTGGGTTTTGAAGCTTTCCTGATAAACATGGTTACAGTATTTTGGTTTCTCAGGTCTCTGGGACACTTCAGCTGGTCACCAACAACACGAAACCTCTTCCTTGTGCACTTTTAAACCAGGTGCTTGCATCTGGGCATGGCACCTAATGAGAACATTTCTCCCAAGGCCTTTGGGATGACTGAGTACTCCGACTGGGATGTTCCACCACAGCTGCCATCAAATGCTGAGTAACCACAACCTCAGGAGAAAACCAGAAAGACTGCAACAGCCTCAGAAAGATTCAGGATAGAGGAAGACAGTCTCTGGGGAAATGGAACAAGGGTGACATTACCATGGGAAAGTCAGCACAGACTAAATAGCCAGGGTACAGAAAGGCACAAAACATGTTTTTTGGCCAGTGAACGAGTCATCCACATCCAGTTGTGTTGTCAGGTACAATGAAAAGACCTTGTGACTCAGTTAATGTGTAAAAGTTAATGAGCAAAGTTAATCATTTGTCATACTCGGAGAGCGTAAAGCCCTGCTCTGGTGCCTACCTCTAGTCCTGGCCTTTGTAAGCAGTTCTTTACTTCTATGGACAGTATAAGGACGAGCTACATCATAATTTAATCTTCCTGTAGGATGTTTTACACTAAAGACACCCCCCCCATATATTTTTATTCCACATCTCAAGTGATTTAGACAACAGACACATTCTTCATCTCTCCTTTATGCTCTATGCCCAGTTTTCTACCTGTTCTCATCACACTCAAGGCACAGCAGAGGAAGCAGACAGAGGAAATGCTAAAGAAAAAAAAAAACCTTTGTTGCTAGTGAAGGGTTACCACAAGTTCCAAAATATATTGTGAAGCCACTTCACAGAAGTGCCACAAAGCTAGGAGTGTCATCAAAGCTCCGTGACAGTAAGCCAACATCAGAGAGTCCAGTGCTGAGTTCAAGGAGGCTCTTGTCCAAACTTGGTCAATGCAAATACAGGCTGGTACTTTTATGGCAGGTTTTATTGCAACATTTGGGATTGTCTGGCTGCTGGTCAGAGACAAAACGTAACCAGCAAAAAGTTTATTGCAGTTTCCAAACTTCTGCTTCCAAGCAGAAAAGGGAAGCGTAATGAGGTTAAAAATAAAGGACTTTGAGTAAAAACCCGACTTAAGGGAAGTTCAGGTTTTCCCCACGAACTGAGAAACAGCCACAACTTCACCCATAGTTTTTAACTCAAAGTCAAGGTGGTGATGCCTGAAGAGCAGGGTCACTCAAGAGTAGAAGGCATTTCAGGTAATTGCCTGTTCCCTGGGTTATTTTGGCAGGTAAGTCCCATAGCTAAACTTCAAAAGTGGAAAAATAAAAATATATCAGCAAACAAATCTCCAGGTTGTCCTCTTATGTCCTGCAGTACTTAAGGAGAGTTCAAAATCTGGTGGAGATATTTTCCTGCAACACTGCAAAACCTTCGGCCCACTCCAAGATCTGAGACTTCTCTAGAAGAGAGGTACAAGAAGAAACAGGCTTTGTACTCCTGGAGACCTTAAGCATAAAGTATGCCTGATGAAACAGGTTTCTGTTGGATCTCAGGGGAAAAAAAATAAAAATTCACAGGTACAAAGGCCAGTTTAAGCAATTGCTTTTGGGAAGAAAGGAAGCAAATGCTTCCTTCTTCATGATTAGTTGAATACCTCCAACACATCCAGTAACACATACAGGCTTGCCAGGTTGGTTCCAAGAAATTCACACTAAAAATTGTTACTGATCTTTACAACTTACTGGGTTACTTTTGGGTTTTTTTTGGTTTTTTGGTTTGTTTTTGGTTTTTTTTTTTTATCTCCTGGTTGTAAGTTTTCTTACAACCAGGAGATCAAACAGGGAGTTTTTTTCCAAACACCCCTGGCTGACTCACTGGTTCTCCAGGAACCTCTGCTGGTGTTTCTTTACAGTGCTGATCCTACCCATAAGGCAAGCTGAAGTGATGAGCTAAATGGAAATTTGGCAAGAAAGCCCCCTTTTCGCATCTGAGTGACAAAGCTGAGACTGTCTCTGCTGTCTCACCCAACACAGCTCATGTTGGTCAAGGACCTAAGGCCAGAATAAATTGCTTTTTCATATCCTGAGCCTCTGACAGAGAGCAGAGATCTTCTATGGTTTGAGTGGGGACAATGAGCTCCTTGTTGGTGTGGAGGGAAAAGAAAGCAAAGCTGTTAACAACCAGGTTCTCCTAGGTTGATGTTCTGGCAGGACCTGGGCAGGGTTACTCACCTCTTCCATACTCAGCCCAGCTGGTTGAGCTGGGGAGGCAGGTATAGGGAGGTGCTGGGACATATATAGCCAGAACTCTCTCCAGCCACATAATGCATGCACAGCACCATGAATATTCAATCTCACCCATGAAACAGAAGGGGATGGACAAGGAGGAGTCTGAACTTCTCTGACTGGTGCAGGACAGCTGATAGAAAATAGTAGATATGGTCTATATTCCTTTTAAAACTACAGTAATATTTTTGCCTTGTGTCCCACCATCAAAAGGGGGATTTTTATAAATTGCTTTTTTTTCTATGCTGATGACCACAAGCTCTGACCCTTCCAGAGAGATATCTGGCCATGCAGACACTTCACAGCACTTTATCAGAGTCACAGCCATAGAAGGGGCCCCTTAAACATCCCTCTATACAAATGCTTTGCAAAAGAAAATTAAAAAAAAAAGAAAATAATTTACATCTTTCAGGAAGAATAGAGATTCTATTTTTTAATAATTTGACCTTAAATAATGGCTGGGAACAGAGGTTTGTGTTTATTTGCATTTATCAGCACAGGCTTCTTTTCTCCTCCCATCAAACCTAATCAGAAAACAGTAAAGAAGCTACTTACTATGAGATTAACTTTGTTGTTTTAAGATTTGGGGGTTTTGTTTGGTTTCTGGTTTGTTAGTTTTTGGTCTTTTTTTTTAAAGTTTCTCCCAACATCATCCAATTTCAGAGTGTTGATTTGGTAATTTGATCTGTTAAGATGGACCAGCATGGGATTATCTTAAAAATTAATTTACCAGAAGGCTGTTCAGTTAAATATAGAGTAACAAAGCTACCACAGAATCATAGAATCACTTGGGTTGGAAGAGACCTTTAAGATCATAGTCCTGCCCCAGGCTGACCCTGCCTAGTCCACCTCTGGATCATAACCTTCAGCAACTCATCTATTCACCTTTTAAAAACCTATCACGTTCCAAAGGAAAGCTCTAAGAGCAGGGGAAAAGGAAAATTCACCAAATAAGTGCAGCATGTACAGTGAGATGCATCCTCTATACAGAAGAACTGAGACAGTGAGACTTAGAAAAGACATTTCTCCCACATCAGGCAGAGCTTTCCTAGGGCCAGCACTAATATTTACCACAGCACCAAACTTGATTTGAATTTATCCCCTATTTTTAACTTCTTTTAAGGAAAAAGAAATATATGATAAATACTGTTTGTCTTGAAAGTTTGCACAGCTGAAAGAGAACAAAAACTATTACTCTACTGTAAGTGCTACCACTACCCATACAAATGTGTTTTGAACTGTTCTCTTCTTGTTCTTCATTAGACAATCAACCCAACAAGGAGTTTGAGTTAATTTTAAAGCTTGAAAACCACTTTTATTTTCTCACCAGTATCTTTTCAAAGCAGTGATTTAAGTTCCAGCACCTAACACAATACAATACCTAGTGATGATGATGATGATGATGATGATGATGATGATGATGATGATGATGTTTTGCCTTCCCATCCAGCAACTACACTCACTGGGATGCTACCACCTTTTTGGCAGACAGAGGACAGATCAGGATACCATCTCCAATTCCCTGTTGGCCAAGCATTTGCCACTGCAGTTCTCTCCCCATGCCACTGTATCTCAAATCAAACCCCCAGCAACAGTGGTCTTAATTCAGCTGCACAACCCCTCCTTAA
>VXBZ01001311.1:2382-20456 GCA_013399135.1 Heliornis fulica
GGGCGGGGGGAGGAGGTGTGTGTGTGTCACTGAAATCAGCACTGTTTTTACAACCATGTTTACCTGCAGTCACCTAACTAACAGCACAGATCAAAGCTATCTTGATCAGATGAGACAAAAATCATTAGGCAGAGTTTTAAAATACACACTTCAGTTAAGGACACTCATGCCATCAGGCCTGTTCCAGCAGGACCTGCAAGGTGTTCAGAGTTTATGTTATGAAGGACGAGGACAGCCTCACAGGAGCCAGTGCTCCCATTAACACCTGTGAGATGTGGCAGCCTCTCCTCACTCCTCTTAACTCCAGGTGTTGGCACTGTAATAAGCCCCACTCTCTGAAGCAATAATATCAACAGTGATGGAAGGCAAAACCTTTGGCGATGATTAAGGTCACTTACAGTTGGAATACAGCAGAATTTGTGCTAAAATAAGCATCCTTGCCCTTCTCCTGCATACTTCCCATCACCATCCTGCTCCTGCCAGCGGCACAGGGCTTGCAGGGCTACATGTGGTTGTGCAGCCAACCATACCATGAAAAGGACCAGCATAGGTAAATTTTATTCCAAAACCACAATACCTAACTTGAAAAACCCCACAAAAAACACAAACAGTAAAAGGCTCTCCTAACACACATACATATTTCAGGAAAAACCACCTGAATGTCTATTTGCATCTGGTGGTTTTTCTGCTGCATCAGCTGCTTACTCTGGTTTGTCACAGACCTGCGTAGGCAGCTGCACCAACAGGACAGAGGTGGCAGCAGGCTGATGTGGAGACTAGGAAGGGCAGCAATGCTTAAGGCTGGTATTTCACCGAGCCTAACATCAAACCACAGCTGTAGCATGCCTTCCGCTGCCTGCCCATGTGGAGCGCTTGCACCACAGAGTGCCTGCCCGCAGCTGCTTTCCTGCCTAACCATCAAATGCAATACCAAAACAGCCAACAAACAAGATGAAAATGTATTAAGTCTAAAGCACGGACACAATAAGGGTTGTCCTGCAAATCTTGTTTTGGGCATACATTCCAGGCTACAGCCCAAACCATGTATCCTATGAAAAAACACAACCCTGCTGGGGAGGAAATGAAGACTGCAAAGAGCAGCAGCATCCTTAGGTGCAGTCTGTAGTTTTGTGGAGATAATCACAGTTTCATCTCTGGTCAAGAAACTACGTGGCTTCAATCACAGTTTTGCATAAGGGAAAATTTTAAAGCTGCAGGGAAGTCATACAGGGTTGTAAAGTATGAAGCATTTACATTTTCTGAAAGTGATCAGCACAAGTTTGATTCTTAATAAAGACAACCAACTGCTAGTCTTAGTCATACCAAAGCTACAGTTATGTACTAGCTATAGTTAAGTAACCACCGACTAATCATTTAGCTCACACCAAGGAAGAAAAGTGTTGCTTCTGCCATGCGTAAGTGGGGAAGGGCAGGGGTGGTGGAGGACACATAACTGCAAACATGTTTTCTTACAGAGCACTTCCAAAATAAAGTATCTACTTCTAGAAGTATTACACTGCTTAAATCAGATAGTGTTTCAAAAAAACATTATATGTTATTCTTGTACATCACAATATCTCTAAATGTTGGCTGTTTTCACTAATATATTGCTGTAAAATTGAGTATTTTTACTACTTTTAAAAGTATTAAAAATAAATTAGTGTAAAAAACCCCAACAGAATTTCAAGAGTCCACTAAGAGGCCAGATTTTTTTCGCATTTACTATCCATTTTGGGATGCTCAGAGAGTAGAAAAGCCTTTATGAAAACACCACCCATTAAAGCACCACCCTTCTAACAAAACTGATTCTTATTAAGGACCCCCAGCACGAGACCCATGGATGCACCAAGGGCTCGAACAGCAGGTGACCAGCTCAGCAGCCCTCTGCGACGATGCAATCCCTGTCATGAGCAGAAAGGTACTCTGGGGGCAGCAGACAGGGGTGGGAAGTGCATCGCAGAGGGTGTCTCAGACATAACCACACATCATGGTACTGCATGTAGAAGAGGAAGAAAAAACACAGCTGATAGTCTGGCTTAATCCACATGGCTGGGAACACCTTTTGGCTTCGTGACTTCTGCATATGCCAGCAGAACACTAAACTTCCACCTGAGGGGTGGGGTGACTATCTCCACTTGTGACCACGCAGCATCACCACAGTATGTCCGATTTACCTAGTTTTCTTATCTAGCACACTCAAATGTGATGCAGGTGTCAGACCTTAAACTATTACAACACATCAGAGTTTTGCCTTATCAAAAGATCATTTGCAGCTGCACAGTTCTTACATAGTACATACAACAGCTGTACAGTACATAAATAAATTACCCTTCTGATGGCACAGACTACTGAAGTGGTTTAAAGGGAATCTGTAGAGGCAGCTTAATATCCGCATCATTCCTTCACATTTAGTTGACAGCAGATTTTGTACTCTCAGTAAAATGGGTCACAACAACAAACATCATGGTTTGTTTACAAATATAGGACTGAACTGTTGTGAAGTCCTCAGGCAGAACTTATGATCTATGCTGCTGGAAGAACACAAAAGATAGAAGGTTTAGGTTTTTTTTTTTAAAAAAAAGACAAAAATGTAAACTCTGGATCAATATCCTTGTTTTCAGTAGTGTTCTCAGTATTATATTTCAGTTCCACTTTAATACTTGGTGAATATAAAGTGGAAAGAAAAAGCCACACAAACTGTTTCCATGAATTGTTTGATTTTTAAAAAGCTTTCATTAGAAGGAACCAGCTTGGTTCACACACAGAGGTCAAGAGAGCACTATAGACTAAGTTAACAAATGAAATCTGCTAGACTAGAAGTCTTGCTTACTTAACAGTCTGAATAACGCTATTGACACAAAATTAGCTATTGATTTCCAATTTATTATTCCCATAGGAATAGTACGTTAAAAAAAAAACCCAAACCTGACTCAACTGACATCTTTGCCAGGCTCTGGAGAATAACGAAGGACAGAAAGAGATGAGAAGCAGCCCACCATAGGTCAAGGCAGAGGTCAACTTTTTGACAATAGAAATGTGTGTTGATATTGCCAAAAAAAACAACCCAAACATTCTGTAGGTCAGAAAAAATAATTTGTTCCTGTGGATCATCAATCCTGCTACACCAGCTAAAGGTCAAAACAAAGAACAAAAAGGCTAATTGGAGCGAGGGAGAAAGAGGGGAAAACCTTGGTGAGTCGTGGTAGATGTCTACCTGAATTGACAGATTAAACAGCTGTGGTGTTGACAAGGACAACCTCCATTCTGTGGGGGAAAAACTCCACACAAGAAAAACAGAGAAGGTCCTTGGTGGCTTTAAGAAATGCAGTACTATTTTCCAAGAATCCCCCTTACCAAAGCTTCAGAGACCTACTAAAGGTCAGAAGCGGCAGGAATTTGGCGGTATCGTATTACATAAGAGACATTTTTGTACCCTGCAAAACCACTGGCCTTGGGAGGTGGGATGGTTAGGGCAGTGTATGATCAAGCTCAATACCTCCTTCCTCAACCACAAGCAGTTTCTGCACTCCAGACCTACCAAGTCAGAGAGCAATCCAAAACATACTGAAGTCACTGCTTGAACTGGAATTTCACCAAGCCTCAAGTGAGGAGCATACCCATCTGTTCTTTGAGAAGGATTAAAGTATGTATCTAAGGAAACAATACCAAGGAGTGATGAGACTACAATTAAAAGCAAATTCTTCACTAGGAAAAGAGACAACAGTAGTGACTGATCTAAGCTCCTGAGGGCTTAGGATAAGGAATAATCTACATATATTTGCATAAGAAGAAAACTAAAGAGAATAAAAACTGTTGCTGCACCACCACCACCTTTTTTACTAAAATACACTATGGCAGTGTTTGCAATTTTCTTAAAACAAGAGGGTACTCCCAATCCACAAAGTCATGCAATGACATGCATTTTTACCCTACCAAGACCAGTATGAGCACAACTCTACCACAGGACTTTCAGAGGTATCATCTGACAAGTATCTTTTTTCTAAAGCAAGTTATGGGGATTTTTGGGTGCGTTTCTCTTTTAATACAAAGTTAAAAAATAACAACAGATCATCTGAACATATAACTTTGATTTTAATTACATTTTCCCTACGAAATGGTCTGTAAACAATTTTTTATCAGCTTGTACGATGTTTAAAATACTCCACAAAGCCAAACAGAGCATCACAGAATTATAACTACCCATAGCCACACAGCTTTTAAATTACAGACATAATAAAGCTTAATTATATTTACAGCCCATGTTTTTCTTTTATATTCCAAATGTTTGAAATAAGTGAGACTTGATCTGAAGACAGTCTTAAAAGATGTCCAAACCTTAGTAAAGTGCTCTAAATTAGTTAACAACAAAGCTATGTTTTTAATCATGTATACCACAGGTCACATCTGACCACTGAAATACTCAGTTCAGTACACAAGCATCAACATTCCCACATTATTCTTTTATCTATCCCCAGAAGAATTTCAATTGTTTTTAAACAGCTTTCCTCAAAACAAAGCTTCAGAAGAAAAACCATAACAGTGATTTATTTATCAATAAATTGTATTCACAGGAGGGAGCTTAGAGGACACCAAGCAACTGACAAAATGCCACTTTCAGCGTAAGTTTTATTTAGCTAAGATGTTTTGCCTGCTATCTCTATAAACAGGAAGACTCAGCTATTTCCTTCAACTAAGTGCTAGAGACTTAACTAACACAACAGAGCCCTCAGCAACATCTGCTTGAAAGGAACAAACCTGTAACACTCGACACTGACACCTTACTGTATTTCTCCCCCGGCTGCATTTACAATGTGAACAGGGTTTTTTTTCTCTTTACAACAGAAATTAAAATACATCTAAGGAAAGCATACACTACCAAATTGTACTGCAGGTCACAAGAATTGAAGGAATGGTATCAGTGATGAGAAGACAGCCTAGAATACCAAGGAAAAGAAAATTCCAGATCCCTCCTCTGAAGTTTTCACTAAGAGTTATACATTCAGTTCACAAGGAAACAGATTTGAAGCAATCTTAGAGGCATCATGCAATCAAAAATGCAGGTTTTCATTCTTCTGTCAAATTGCTCTATATTCATGGCAGGGGGCAGTTGGGGGAGAAAGGGTAAAACTATCACAGCAATCAAAAATTGATGAATTGTTGCAAGTCACTGGTGCAGCCTTCCTACACGTAAATAGCTAGGATATTTACATTTTTAACATAAAGATATTTGCATCTCAAAAGTAACCCTCGAGGTAGCTGCTTTGCTACTTTCTGCAAGGTGGCTCACAAGGAGGCAGCTCCCCCAGCCCCCATTACAAGGTCAAGAGCGAGCGGACTCCAAATAACTGCACTTCATACTTTACAAGACTTTCTTATTAGACGATTTATTCCTCAGTGCTTTTCCTTGCTAGTCTCTCAACAGAATTTGAATCTTCATTTTATTTCAAAGGAGGAGCACCTGATTTTATGATTAACTCATTTTATAGGTAACCAATTTTATCTGCTTCCTTGCTACCAAGTGGTCAGTGTTACCTTCCACTAAAGCAAATTGCAGGTATGCTTTAAAACCTGTAATCCCAGGAAATGGCAGTTTGTTCTTGCAGCTCCCTCCAATCACGGAGGACACGTGCATGGGATGGAGGTGGGCAGAAGTGGAGAGAAAAGAATTACATTAAATGACAATTTGGAGGAAGCATCTTGCTGGTTTCCGTCTCCACTGATGAAATCCGGTCTATGGCATTAAACCAATGTGAGAGAGCACAGCTTGTTGGCATTGTCTCCTTCCTTTTCTCATTTAAAAATCAATCGCTATCCTTAGGCAGGATTTACACTGGAAAGAACAGACCAGCAAAACAGGAAACTGAATTTGCTATTGGATCTTCATTGCCCACCCCAAGAGCCTATGGTCTGGAGGTAAAGTGCATCTGAGACCACCAAGCATGGGCATCATGTGTCAGTGTCACTTTATTTCCTTTAAAAGTAAAAGCTGTTTGAATCTGTAGTGGTGACAATTTTTAAAATGTTAATTAGCAAATTCCTCTACTCTACAAGAACACATTACTGATTTTCAAACCCAAAGCAACAACTTGGGCACACAAACACCCCCACTGTGGAGCACCTTCATGCAGGTGGGAACCATGTGTTGGCTTTTCAGCACAGACCCACTCTTCTACAGCCAGGATGGAGCCAGGTACCGGCTCCAGGAATGAATCCAGCCACCCTTGAAAACACGCCAGAAAAGCACTTGCAGATAACTGCTTCCAAGGTACTGCTCTTTGGTAAAAGGATTAGAGTGGAAATAACCTGTACTTGTCTTGAGTCAGAATTTGGTTTAGATCATTAGCAAACTAAGGGTTTAAACTAGATTCACTGTTGGAAGATTTGATTTGGTAAGAAATTCTTAGATACGACTGCACAATTTTCAGGAGTTTGCCTGGCAACTGTGGCACTGGGCAGAAGGGGGACACAGCTCTGAACACAGACCATCTCCTAAGTGGGGTGCTGGACAGGCTAAAAATCAGTGATCCGTAACTCCAGCTGACTGAAAAGGGAAGAGGGACTTACTCCAAGTCTATTACACCCTTTAATACAATTTAACATCGCATGACAATTCCCAAAAGTTCTCAAACAAGGCATCTTCACAGATATGAAACTCTCTTGAAAAGACAACATTTTACTAAAACTATACCAAAACAGCATTTGAACAACTTGAGCTATAGTAAATAATACATTGTACTGCCATTCCTTCTTTTATAGTTTTTTATGTTCCCTATGATGGAGTATCAGAGCTACTTTTGTACCAAGACCAGCCATTAATATTATTAGTCCATCAGTTTTCTAAAAAACTGCTTTTGCAAATTACTCAAGTCCTTTGATTTCTCATATTTGTTTTGCTATAGAAGACAATAACAAATCCATAGGGATGACAAAACCAAAACTGTGCTGACATAATAGAATTCAATAGAAAAACTGATTTAGATTACCCTATGAAGTGGAGGCAGCACTGGTTTTACTGACACACTTCTTCACTAGGTGAATTCCACTGAAGTGTATTAAAATGACAGGCGAGTCTCCATACTAAAATGATTTTGTATTATATAGTACTATGTTAAGAACAGTTTTGCCTCCTATAAGACTACAAACATGAAAACTGCTCCATATCAGTTAGTTCATTATTAAAATCTGAAACACTTTCTACTACCGGAAACATTTTCCTTATAGAGAAAATGTCACCGGTTTGTCATTTATGTTTTAGCTTTACCTTAAGTGGAAAAAGATGGTATAATTGAAGGCTGAAAAATAAATATCTCTGTAGTTAATAACAGAACGTCATGTTTTCCCTCTATAGGTTGCTGCCCTAGTACTGTTGTAGATACTACTGCTCATGTTATGGAACAATATAAATCAAGCAAATCCCCAAGCAAGGCATTCCATTTTTCAGTTTGATTTTTTTTTTTCCCAAATGTTACATCGCTTTCAGTGTCTTTATGATCTGACCTAAGCAGCATATGCAAGACTGCACTGTCCTACACAACGCATTAACTTACTCAGTTTTGTGATGGTTTCACAAAACACTGATGAGGTACAGGAGAAACTGAACAGAGCTAACAAATCACGGATGCATCGAGTACTGTGAATTTGCTTTTGAAGTTGTTTCCAGAGGATGGAGAGGGGAGAAGCATCAACCTCCTCTCATGGGGGATGGAGGCAGGCGGGGGGGCAGGGAGGAGGTTTCTTCTACAGTTGAAAAATGTTTTTCAATATATGGGGTAATTGGAGCAGAGCAAAACCCCTCACAGATGACTGAGGTTGTCTACTAGGCACTGCCACTGGATAGCAGGATCTGTGCACTGAGATAGCAGTTTGAACAGCTATAGACAGTTCCAGTCTGAATGAAAAACGTTGGCTTAAACCATGTGTTACATGACAGGTATCTGACACATCACAGTCTCTGTAATTTATAAAACAGCTCTTAAATACAAGGCCAGCTCTAGAGGGAGGGGAGCAATGTTTTTGTGTCATCTTGTGTTTGTTAATTCAGGATTTTATTTCTTTTTCTCAAAACTGTGTCCTTGTGTTATCTGATTTCCAGGCTTTTTCCTTTTACAACTTTGAGGGCTGCTAACTTCCCAGCTTTATTAAACACACAGTTTTATCACAGAACTCTTCTTCCTCCTCTTTCACAGCTTCATCAAGAATAGAGCTAAAGAAAACCACGCTTTTGAAACATCCACAACAAAGCCGTGCCCATTAGCAACAGAGACGATGATACTGCAAAACAAGCCACTCCATCAAGGAGCTCCAGGAGGCATCCTCTACCCAGAGGACTGCTGGAGTTCAGTCCCTGAATACACAGCTCTTGTAAAGCTCGTTTCAGTTTCACTCACTTGAACATTCACAACAAAAATTAACAAAGCGTCTTAATTTTTGGGTCCAAGTGTTCCAATGCACACTGATCCTATCTTCTACAAACAAAGCCAAGATTTAATTGCCCTACAGCATTAGGCAGAAAGCCTTTAAAAACTCCTCTGTTTAACTTACCTGAACTGCAAGTGGCTGTATCAGAAAGGATCGAAGTGTGTGCCATTCTGCAAAATAACCCAAAGCCATGTATATATGGGCAGGTACATTTCCAAATTAATTTCACAACATGTAGATAAGGAAGAATTATGAGTTTGCCTTCTTAATCTTCCCACAAATTAACACAATTCCAGGTTCCAGAAAAACAACCACATACCCTGCTCTGAGTGTTGCTGACATTGCTGGGTTATTCCCAGGACAGTCAGGAGAGGCTGCAGCTGAACAGAAAATCCCCACATCTGAATTAGCACTGCAAAATTCCTATAGTTTCTGTTTAACCCAACTAAGACTGTATTTTTTGCTTCTATTCATTTGTCTAAATATAAAAGCATTTTGTGCCCCACAGTAAACTGTTTCATAACTCCTTCATAGATCCCAAAAGCAAAGCAGCAAAGCGTATCGATGAAAACAAACTCATCTTTTTTCAGTGTTAAGGAAGCAGTCACATTTCCAATCCCCTAGAGAAACCCTGCACAAGGCCCTCCCTAAGGTGAACCTTTGGCTTCAATGCTTTTCTAGCAAATACAAGAGGACGGAGCCGCTATCAGCTCGGTGTCAGATGTGACACACAGCAACGCCCATATCTGCAAGGAAATGCCCATCTCCTGGGAGCCCCATGGAAGGAGACACCATTAACTCCCAGCAGCTCTGGCACAAAGGGTCTTCTTCCAAAATCCTACAGGAATCGTCTTTAAATAATGGCACTAAAACTGTCTGCTCCTGTTTACCACCTTTTTGTCTCATGCCAAACTCCACAGCTTTGGGAATAGAGAACGTGTAAAAATGGGCATATTCCACACCAAGCTCCAAGCAGGGAATAATCATACAGGGAACACTGGCAACACAGCAGAGAACAGAAGGCCAACAAAATACCCTTTAATTCCCTCAAATATTCCCTTTAATCCTGTTTTTGCTTTTCTTGCCTATTTAAAGATATTGAGACTTCTATCATGCTAAAATCGGTGTACAAAGAAAGGGCATTTTTTACTTCACAATCTAGTAAAACTCTCTTAGTATTTCTGTTCAAAAACATATGCCCCGAGTCCAGGATTCCTCACAACACACACACATTTCCAGACCCCTCTGGAGCAGACAGAGAAGAGACACTGAAAATTTACACCTCATTCCACTCCCCAACAGGGCCTTGATAAAAAATGAAACCTACACCTGGACCAGCAAACATTAAAAAGGTTTCCTTCAAATTCTTATTTCTTGGGCTTCTCCCTAGCCTGAAAACAGTGAGTTGAAAGACCTGGCAGTAACCTTTCTTTTGTCAAGTGTCAAATAATAGACTCAACACTCCATAAGATTTGCACTTCCCATATAAAGATTGAAACTTCCCTCTCCTGACAAAGCGGGACTTGGCTAGGATACTTCCTAGACCTCAACATGAAGTTACCTTAAAAATAACCTGTTTACATGCTAAGCAGGTCCCTCAGTAATAAGAACCACCAAGATCCCACCTGTATAGAAGATACACAAAAGGAAAAACAAAACAAAAACAAACAAAAGACTGGCCATCAAGATTTGGCAGATTTCCTAATGAAGTTATCACCCTAACTTATCTTATTCCTGTGTTGGAGCTACAGACCCCTCATATGCAGCAGCTGCTTATGGAGGAACTCCTGGTCGCTGCCGGGGCCGCTACGTGCATGGTCTCCAGGCAGGACTCCGCTGCATGGCAAACATCACACTGCGGCAGGCGAGGTCAGCTCTCACCATAACAAACCAGCTGCACAATGACCAACACGAACACTGAGCAACTCAATCCCAAACTTACTTTAAACCAGTTAGCAAGTCCAATTTGCATATAGCTGTATGAGTGCATGCATCTGTGACCTACAGAATCAGGTACCTATCTGATCCTTCAGAGCAACTCAGGGCACATAAAGGAAAAACTCAGCACCAAGGAGGCAGGTGTTTACTGTAATACACAACTGAATTTAACAGGTGCTGCATCTGTTCAATGACCACAGAAGAGAGAAAGAGGCTACTGTGCTAAGCGAGAAAACAAAACAGTATTTATAAATTAGTTGCTTCTGGGTTCAAAGTTTTGACACCCTTTTTCTGGTATGAATCAAGACAAGATGACACTAAGACTAGAGAGCTCTAGAATGAGTAACAGAGATCTCATTTCACCCCACCCCTTCTGAACTGCTTAGGGCACTCCCCTGTATCTGCTGGCTTAAATATTAAAAGTATGGACACCTCTTAAGAGAGCGTCAGCAACGATATGCTTGGGGCTACTTGGCTACAAAGGTCTACAGAGAAGGCTCAAGCCTGGAATTGTCCACCAGCACAGAAAGCTTTAGGCAGAAGTCTCAACAGCTGACAATACTGAAAGTTTTTCACACAGAAAATAATCTCAACAGTATTACTGCACACCATGCAAAGATAAATCATAGAGCATTATAAGAAGTTGTTGGCAGGATGTCCCCCACTTCCTCTTCCTTCTCATCAAAAACTAAACAACATAAATCACAACCAGTCATTTCAAATGTAATCAAACCCTAACAGACATCACAGCTTGCTAACACTTCCCCTCTGCCCAACTCTTCTTGACATTAACTCTGAAAATTAGAACAAACCAACCCCACACTCTTCACACCCACACGTACAGACCCACAGCCAACATGCCTTCCCCTTCTAGAGCTTAAGTAAAGATACACAGCCTAATAACCAAAACAAAACAAAACAAAAAAAAAAAAGGGGGGGGGGGGGGGGGAAGCAAGAGAAAAGGGGTGATGGGGGAGAAAAGAAACATACAGAACAAGCCACAGGAACACAGCAGGCACAGAAAAGGGTCTGAGCAACTCAACAAAGAGAGGATTGAGGACTCGAACAGTAAACCAGCACATATAGCAGATCCAGATGTACCAGTACACTTTAAGCATCCAAAGCTTACAATCTCACAGCACAGCTAACATCTTTTATTCCATGTTTACAGAGAGGAACCACTAAGAACTGCAAATAAAGTACATGCACTTTCAAGCAGAAGGATTATGGGGCACAAGGAATTAGAAAAAAAGTGAATCAATCATTGGAGCAATTAGACATTTTATGAGTCTTTCCGTTCCTAAACCTCATATCCTAAAATTGCAATTAAAGGTAAAGAGATCACGTCTGGAAAACAAATCGTACAACTTGCTTTTAGACAGCCTCATTTCTTGTAAGGCAGTTTAAAATCTGACAGAATTTCCCCTATAAATATGTTTCCAGCAATCTCGGCTGTCCCACACACTCTCTGCTTCTAAAGCACTAGCCTCTTGCAGAAATGTTGTGGAGTTTTTTTTCTTAAACACTCACGAAAAAATTATTCAGCCACACATTTCTCTCTCATGGTGAATTATTTTCCACATTAAGGTGACATGGCTTGCACTGGAGCATCCTGCCACAGCGGGCAGTTAAGAGATTCAAATGAAAAAGCATTAGCCTTGCAAAAGACGACCCCTTGCCACATTATAAAGTGCAAGAAGTAGATTAAGAGAAACATAACCTTTGAGAGGTAGCCAATATTTACACAAAGGATAAAATTGGCAAGTAGGACAGTCAATAGGGGAGGAGAAACAAAAAAAAATAAAGGATGAGAAGTACTAACACACACAAATCTTCATCACTGGATTCATCCATCTATCAAACCTAACTAGTGTAGAAAGACTGAGCAATTGACCGTAGTGGGAAGTTTAAGAGCTGGAAATGCTATGTTTTACTACCAAGGAGGATCAGGCTGACTGCAGAGCTCAGGGCTGGCTGCTGCACAGCCCACGGGCAACATCTATCCTCTACACACTAACGGCAATCCCAGCACAGACAAGGGCTGCAAGATATTCAAGATGGATACATAAAGGAATAAGGAATCACTGCATACCAATGAAATGCCTAAGAAACAAAGGATGAAATCCAAGAAACTTTTGGGAATTATCACTGCAAAGAGCAACTGGGGTTCTACAGAAATTTAGACCTGAATGTAGAGTGTGGATCACAGATTATCCTTCACACACTGTTGATGAAAAGTATGAACTCCTGGGAAACCAACACATTTTATTAAAAAAAAACCAAATAAAACAAAACACCACCGTCCCACCCACCCCCTTCCCCAGCACCAAAAAACACCAAACCATGAATGGACATGATAGCTGAAGGACTCCTTTGGTCAACAGTCATCATCAGTCATCAGGTCAACAGGAATATCTGTCTCTGAGTCACTATGCTGTTAGCCAGGAGAGATGGCTGGTAGCAAGCAATCACAAGTGAGTCCTGACCATTTTCTATCACTTCTCAAGAATGCATCCAACCATTTGGAGTTTGGGAAGGCCAAAGCTCAAGAAATGACTGGAATTTCTTAATGAGGCTGATGAGGTGGACAGATTTCAGAGGGTATTTCCACTCCAACTGAAATCTGTTTCCACTCATTCAGTTTGTTTTGCAAGATAATGAGAAAAATGTGTCAAGGAGGATCTCCAGACTACCTGGATGAATAAAAGCCTGAACCGTAAGGCTAAAAATAAGCAGAAAACCTTTCCTCCACAGAGTGGAGAGAAATTTAGGAAGGAAAGGCATGTTTCAGAGGTTCCAGGGTACAAACAGAGAGTAATACCAGCCGGGAGTCTGCCTGAGCTGAACCCTGCAAAGGAAGTAAGGAGGCCATCACTGCTACTGTATTTCAGCATCAAAAAGGGGAGAGAAAAGCAGCTACATACACATGGAGATTTAGAGGATGTTTAGGAAAAAATAAGCAGGAATGAACACTGAAGCAAATACTTTACCTTCTGTTTCAAGAAAGATAATAAAATGATACACTGAAAATGAGGCTAGGGTAACAGTTATTACTACATGCAGTGTGGAAACAAAACTAGACCATTTACAATAAAGAAATGAGGGGATCTGGATAATCTCCGACCCACAATGCTGAAATAATTGGCACACACAATAATGACACACAGGCTAAAAATCATTACAACAGGGACGGGGAACGGAAGTAGTTTGGGAGAGAAGGAAAAGCAATCTTGGTACTACAAGCACATAAGCATGACCTTAATTATTCAAAGATTCAAACAAAAGAAATCAAGGAAATGTAATTGAACAGTGAAATGAAGATGAGGCAAATTTGATTCCACCTGGGTAGTTTATTTCTCAAAGAATAATATCGTGAACTTAATCCAGAGTTAAAGCAAGAACTGATATTATATCTCATGGAATAATATTTAAGGTACAGACCTGTAACATTTTAAAGATGAACAAAGCACTGGCTGAAAGACAGACAATAGGAAGATAAGATATCCTGACAGAGAGAGGCTACTGTGCTCCTTTGGATTTGTGAGATCAGGGCTATTTAATAAGTTATGTAGTGCCTGCACAAAAATGCAGGTATCCTAAACAACTTCTGGGACACCAAAGTTTCTTGAACTCACTGCTCCCGAAAGCATCTCACAGAAATTAGTCTTTTGAGCTAGCTGGAGCAACAAACTCAACAAAATTTAAGCATACAAAGTGAAAGGCAATTATGAATAATGACTTCTGCTATGATCTACGATCTCAGGAGTTGGACTTGATGATCCTTATGGGTCCCTTCTCTGATCTGGAAAAGAAGCTAAAGCACTTGGGATGCTGTAGCCTAGTGATGAAGTGCTGAATGCAAGACATTTCTGGACGTACGACTTGCACAGAGCAGGGTGGACTTCACAGGAAAAAAAAGGGGGTTTTTAAGGTTGAAAAGCAGAGGGTAGAAGCACCTGTCAAACTGGATTGAGCAGACCAGGAACAAGAAGTGTTTCATGATGAAATCTCAAATATGTGAGGAACAAATGTGACCCAACTGCATGTACCTGGTTAGACGCTTCAGGTGTTCAATCTGATCAGTCTCCAAAGCAGCAGGTCAAAGAAGGTTCCTTACTGCACCACACACTATATTATAGTAATTTAAATTCTGTACTGATAGCTTCTCATGATTATCTGAAAGGAGGGGGGAGGTGGGGTGGAATTCTCCAAGAACCCACAGTCTGGCAGCTCATGAGTGGAACGGCTCCCACTGCCCCGAAGAAAGAAGCATTAACCCAGCTGGAAAGATGAAAGACAAGCTGCATTTCAACACAAAACCAAACTTCAGCAGGATCTGCACGGCACCTCATTGATATTTTTACTACAGTTTGAGTGAATCTTTCCTGCATCAGACTTCTGTAGTTAGGGTATGGTCTATAACCCTGCTCAGCTACACATTTACATTCAGTACATTCCCTGCTATAACAGGGAGATGTAAAAAAAACCAAAGTGTCTTTTTTTGCTTCCTCCCTAGGGCATATACAACTTCAGCTTTTTTATTAATGCTTTAAATATGTTAGAACATGTAGGGAGAGCAAGCAACAGGCCCATATAGATTTAAACATTTTTTTTTACATGACTGTTTGGGGAAACTGTCCCCCCCATTCCCCAGTCAGCTGCACTTTAATAGTCCATTACAAGAAGAGAAACAAATCTCAATATTTACTTTCTGTTGAACTATCAGATAAACGCTGGGTCTATTTCTGTTCTATTCACATTCTCCCACAATTTCCATTACAAGGTATGCACTAAGCAATCTGACAAGAAGTTCCCCACTGCTAAAAATCTCAGTGCTAAAAGCAAAATGAAGTATTTATTTAGGATTTGGTTTCAAACAGAGATAAGTTTTCAAAATTAAACCAGAATTGCTCATATTTACTGCACAGCAAAGCCAGCTCACAGTCTAGCAGCTCAGAGACATAAACTCTGTATGTTGCAAAGTGAATTTGAATCTCATTTTACTGGGAACACACTGGGTTTAACTGTCCTGGACTACCAAAGGAAGCTACACTGGTTTTGGATTCATTTGATTAGAAATGCCTCATGCTAACTTTTTTTCTCTTCCTGAGTTTGCATTGCATCTGCATCCCACAAACAAGATTACCTGCAGTGCATGCTACATATAACATACAAAATACAGTAGCACCCAATATTAATTTTTATCATTAAATTGTAAAGATATAGACATATATAGATATATACACACATGCAACTTGCCTTTGTATTTTTGGTAAGGCATAAGGGTTAAAAGGATATTGGTATGAGAAGTCATATGCATGCCCAGAAATGACTGCTTTGCAGTAGGTTTACATATTACTTTGCATGGGTTATGCTTCCAGTCTTACTGTTTTGTTTTGGGTTTTTTTGAAGAGAAGTTCAGGTTACCATACCCTATAATACTTTGGAACAGTTAGCTTTGAAAAAACTTCCCCTTCAACTTGCAAACATGCTTGCACCCAATTTAAAAATGAACTTCAGCTCTCCAGCCTTAGCTGGTTTTATTTTTTTAGCCAGGGGAGGTGGTGTAGGAATGGTATTTGTTAGGATTTAAAATAAATTATGTAACAATAAGCTGTGGTCTGTGTAGCAGGCTACTGTCAAGTCCAAAACAGCAAGATGAACTATAAAAGGAGGAAAGTTAATGTGATTCTACTTTTATCCACATTTGATGACTGTACAGTCAACAAAAGAAAAAAAAAGCAAGAATAAGGGGAAAAGTTATATTACAAGCCTACGTTGCCATTTTTTAAATTTTCTCATTCTTTTCTGTGCATAAATGATGAGGTCCAAACCTCACTGAAAGCCCTGACAAGGCTGGTATATAAGAAAAGATATAATACGCATACAAGAACCTGAAACCTTCTTCACAGAGCAGCAGTGGTTTTTTTCTGGTTTTGATTAAAGAAGAGCACAGACAGCATACAATCTATTCAAAACTGTTCAGGATATTTAATCCCTCAGTCTCACAAGCCCCCTCTGCCTAATTAGAACACAGTCTCACTTACGTGAACTCTGTCCTTTCCTTCCCTCCTCCATAGGAAGGTTTTGAAAATACACTACAGCAAGGTAATTGTATTTAGGGATTACACGCAGGCAAAGGTATGACAAGCACACACATGCCAAAAAAGCAAAAAGCTCTTCCTAAACAGAGATGTTGGCATCACACTTCATTTGGAAGAGAAGGAAAATTCACCCGATACCCTGAATGTGCAAATGCAAGGGGCTAAATATAGGGTTTATTACCATCAGTGGTTAAATATCAGTGTCATCCGAAACTCACTCTCTAAGCAAGTGTTCCCACTGTTTCTTCCACCAACATAATGGAGCATCCTTCAGCTGATGCTCATGAGGCAACCATACGAGTGGCAGATACATCTCATGCCTAAGAAACCACTGATATCCTCAGCCTCTTAATTATACAGGAGACTACTGCTCAGAGAGGCAGCAGGTTTGAATTTTATTGCCACACCTACTGCGAACGTGGGTTTCATTTTTGGAGAGGGGCTGAAGGACAACCTGAGCGTTGTAGGGAGATGTGAATCATGGGCACCATACGTGTCAGTAACAGCCTGGCACACCACATGTCCATTATCCCATGCAAACTTCCCCACAGCTGTGACCTTTGCATCACTGGAAGAAATAAATGGTCAACATCCAGTTTGGAGGTTTCAAACTAGCACTGGTATTTAACTGCTCACGTTAAGCTCGCGCACAGCACACTTTGAAAGCACAAATGAAACACCCTAGCCACAGACAATGGTTTTCCCACATCATGCTGTGATTAGCAGCAACCCAGGCACTGTCTGCTGCTGCTCCCAGCTCTGGGGAAACCGGCAGGACACAGTGCCATCACACTCAGTCTTCTACAAAACACTGTTTCTGCTAGAGCCAAAGGTGGCTCAGGCAGAGTCCAGGAAATGAATGTCAAAACGCACTGCCGCAAACCCAGAACTGAGAACCTCACTGAGGATCCTCTGCTCTCCAGCCTTGACACAGGTAGACGCACATACAGTTCCTTGGCTCCTTATGAACACAGTCACGCACACCAAGACAACCCAAAAAAAATCAATATAACACAGAAATAAAACCCCAAAAAACCCAAACACCAAGTCAGATGGAGCTCTCGTGCCACACAGGACAGTTGGGTAACACCAGGAAGTCCACTGGACTTGAGAGACCACATCAACAAAAAAATCAACATCCTGTTAGTGAACTTGCTGAACATCTACCCTCTCAGTTTCACCTGATTAGCATCATCATTTTAATGAAATTATTTTCTGCAAGAAGGTGTTTTGGAGCTAAGCCCATAAACCAATGATTCATGAAAAACCATTAGGACCATTTCCTTTTCACAAATTATGTAAGCAACAGAGATCCTATCAATCAGTGCTGGAAGAATCCCATCATACTTTTTCTTTCCTTTTGTTCCCCATGCCCCCTTTTCAAATACAGTAATATCAGTAATGAAGAGAATTTTTCTAGCTTTTATGTATTCAGCACATGCTCTGTTGACTATCCTCAACAGAGAGCTTCCTCAAGCATGAAGTGTCTGTTCTCTCTTCCTGCTCCTACGAGCTCTATCCAAACAACCTGAAGAGACATCATGTTTAAATTTAAAAATCACTCTCTGGAAGGCACTTATTAAAAAAAAAAAAAAAAAAAAAAAACCTTTTTTC
>VXBZ01001311.1:20524-60001 GCA_013399135.1 Heliornis fulica
AAAAAAAAAAAAAAAAAGGACCTTTTTCAAGAGCATTATTTGTTACTGAAAAGCAGCCAAAGCACTGTGGAAGCTTTGCCCACCTTTCATGGACCAGTGTCAAATCTAAGTACAGCACCCATCCCAAGCAGTTTTAACGAACCCAGAAAAGTTCTCCCAGTAAACAGTTCTGACAGCAAGAAAACATTAAGACATTCAAGCGCATCATTTTAGCTTTACAGATATTTCCTTTTGTTGTCCCCAGTCAAAGACAAGGACAAAGTTTCCACCAACTCCAAAAGGAGCAAGACACCTCTGTTCTAGTCTCAAGTCTATCTGAGGCTATCAGCAAACTGAAGCAGACCCAACTGCTGGCACTGCAACAACCTGACTTGCCAAGTGGCATCGTGTGTTTGTGTTTAATTGTGGCATATCCCTCTTCCCTGAGCACTGCTCACCCACAGTGCCTCTGCTCCCAACAGCTGCTTCCTCAAAGGCACAGAAGAGACCCTTAAGATCCTTCTCCTCAGCTTCCAAAAAATGGGTTAACTCCAGTAGCCAGCCATCTCACTGTTACTAAAGCCAGCTGGCAAAAATAACAAATATACACACATAAACATGTAATAGATATAAAAATAATTAGAAGCATATTTTAAGTGTATCTATAAATATATATGGATTTATATCTGTATGTTTTATTTCTCTTTTATATATATTAAAAATACAGGGTCTAACTTTAAAATACTCCCTTTCTACTCCTGCCACAAACTTAAGAGTTTTTTTGGATGTTCAAGATCTTCCTCAAGTGGAAGTTATTTACACAGTATGCAATAGTCAAGAGGATAAAAGCGTTTGTAAAAGGGAAGTGTACAGTTCAAAAGCATTAGACAACAGATACATTTTTAAAAAAATAATTTAAAAATGAGACACAAAATGGCACTTGCTACCCTTTATTTCATGACCTACACAGGTCATCTTGTCATGCTCAAGGCTTTCCTCCTGTTCTCCCCTCTTCACCTTCCAGCTAAAAATATGATTAACAAATTCTGTTATTTCAAATATTATATCCCACCCACACACACATTTTTTAAGATTAGTAAAGAATATTTCGCATCTTGAGAAGTGTAATGTAACCAGACAAAGGTCCTTCAACGGTGATCTGCCATAAGAGACATGTCAAGGTCTTCAGGCCATGGTAAACTACAGCCACTTCAGAATGGACTACAACATCCTTAATAAAAGGACAGTTTTCAAACTGCATGAAGATCTCTGAAGTATTTTTGAAGTCTCAAAAATGCAGACTTATGTGTTATGAACAACAATGTCAATGATCCCCAGTATAGAGTGTATCTGAAGTATTTCTGTGCCATTAATTTTCTTGCATGCCTGAGCAACAAGCCTCAATGTCTCCTGCCACAGAGCTTATTTCTGTTTTACGCACATTGCACAACCACCCAGTTCTTCTGGCAACAATAAAAAGGCAGCTACTTACATCATTAGATTCATGCAGTGATATTACTTTATGGAAATTTTCACTTTCTACAAGCATCAGATAGATTCACAAAACAGGCTCCCTCTAATTTATACACACACACAATCACACGCACACACATGCTCTCAAGAAGCCTGAAATACCCACCAGAACAGGCTGACAAGATGCTCCTAAAAAAGTCATATTTGACACTTCGAGAAGTGCTGAAGTAAATGCCTTTCATTTGAAAAACAGAAAACAGTTGTGCTTATTTATTCAGTACCCTTAGAAATCTCTTCACTAAGAGCAAACTGGCTCAGGCAGTAGAAAAAACAAACAAACAAAAAAAAAAACCCCAAAAAACCCCCAAACAACAACAACAAAAAAAAAACCAAACCAAAAAACAACCCAAACAAAAAAGTGCTTTCTTTAAAGGCCAGGTATATTGTTCCAGCTAAGTTCAAGCCACAAAACTTCAACTGACATTTACTTTGGCAATCTCATCCAAATCAAGATCACCCATTCTGCTTTCAAAAAGGGATTTGGGATTGACCATGGTAATGGGTTCATTTCTAAGTATGCCAATTCACACAAACTTGGTTTTCAACAGAAAATGTCACAGACGAAACTATTTCAATTCCCCTTGGAAGAAAAGACACTTTTTGTGAAATCTGGCGGCAACCCTTGCCTTTTCTTCAACTAAGAGAACAAAGTCAATGCAGGAGAAGGGAACGAGCTATAAACACCAGGAGAGCACAGGACGACCTATGCTGTGAGCTGTAACTGCAAGGACCAAACAAGTTTTGTTTTGTTTTGTTATGTTATGTTTTTTTTAACCAAAGCACAATGAAATGGGCAAAGCCACAAAGAAAAAGTGAGGGTGTCTAGAGTAGAAGAAAAAGAAACAGAACTAAAAGGCTGTCAGTTACCCCAGCCCAGAGATAATAAGGGGGAAGGCTGTATGCAGGTGTATGGAAAAACTGTTGCTAAAGAGGAAAAGCAACAATACTGGTATTGTTCTTCTGTCCAGAAGAGAAGAGTGAGTTAGGACCAGCAAGGGAGGTCCTTGCCTTGCCATTATGCTTGACACATCCTGGCAAACCACAGCAGTGACTGACTAGCTCCAGCACACATAGTACTTGCCACAGACGGTGCTCTGAAATCTTTCCTGCTTTCCAAGCAGAAAAGTCTTTTTTGCTGCACTCCTCTGTTTCTTAGGAGCTATTCCACAGCCCATCACAACTCCAATCTTGAGGTTAGAAATATTTTGAAGGCAGTTTTCTTAAATCTTCCAATCCTCTCCTATTTAAAAATCAGCATTTACCACCACTTATGCAGAGTAAACTTTGGTAATCTTCATGCAAATACATTTGGGTGTTCAATTCCCAGGGCAGATAATAGAGATGGATGTTCTTTCCATAAGCAGAGAATTTTCCTTGAGCTAATTGAAAACAGGCATGTTTTGAGTAACGTACACTACTGCCAATAGTCTTGCAGGGAGGCAATGCAAGAATGATTTATGGGCTGTGAATATCATGTAAATCTGTCTTCAAGTAAAAGGTTCATCTCTGCATAGAATAAATTTAAGTACCCAATTATCAACGCTCTTAATTTTACATATTTCCTAACTAAGGAAAAAAAACCCAAAAACCCAAACAAAAACCCATGGCATGTCCCAGCCCTTCCCAGAGGTTGTCTCACACCAGGTAAAACAGGTATCAGTTACAGCTAGACACAGCCAGAAAACCAGCGCTCAAATAAAACATTCCTCATTAGATTGTTTTGTGCTTTCTCCAAGACTTTTACCACCCCCTTTTCACATCACCTTAGCATTTGACACTTACTCTGTGGCCCACGGGGAAGGTAACAGTCTCTTGGAAGCTCAGAGGTTTTTCATCTGTAACAGCTGTTGTATCTCTCTCTTTCTCAGTGCCTTTCCAGCAAGATTTTTTTAATTAATTGTAATTTCATATGCAATTCCTGACTATTACATAGACAAGGAAGTTTTCAATAAATATCAAATACTTGAGCAATTATCCTGATTCCTGGCGGAAATACATTCCCCAAAATGACTTGAGGCACGCAGAATTTTCTTTGGTTTACCATTTGGGAGACACCTTTCTTGAGCATCTGGTTCTCATTCCAGGTGTCTTGTATCTATCGTGTAACAGGTTGACTTCAAGAAAAGATGAAGTTATTCTCTCTGCAGAGACTCCCTGTCTCCACAACAGATACCAATTACCGTTGCAACAGAGAAGTCAATGGGTATCAAAAACTGGGAACGCCTTCAATGAGGAAAGTGGTTTTAATTTTTTTTTTCCTAATGGTAAACCACTCTAAATACTTTGTTAACCACATGAAATTATTTTAAAAGGAAAAAAAAAAAAAAAGGAGAAAAAGGGGAAAGAAAAAGAAACCAATTTCTCAGTCTGGTGATCACTGTGTTACTCAGACTGTGCCGCACATGTGAAAACCCTGGATTTTTAAGTTCACTTTCCCAGCTCATGCCTAGTGGAAACTACAGTTTAGAACCTCAAGGTATCAAAATTAGTTCTATCCTTCACCAGCTCCTCTAAAAGACTTCAGAAAGGAGTAGCATTGTGTAGGTCTAGAATAAGTTAAGTCAGAAAGCGAAAACATAAAAGAAACATGACATTCTTGGCAAATTTGAGAAAAAAACCCACCTATTTTTGCAAATGGCAAACGCATCCACTTTAACTCCTCAATAGCGGACCGAGCTAACCAACACCACACTGTACTCAACATGGTGACATACTTAAAGGCTGCAGACAAGATCAAACTATTTTCATTGAGGGTCTTTCATAGGTGTCCCAAAACCTAGCAGTAACTCGGGGCAGAATGAAGACCAGGCATAGCTGCACACAGTAACAAACAAACTATGGAGGATCCATGCACTACTACTATGGGTTCTTCATGAGCCAATTGTAAAAAGACTGCCTGCTTTATTTACTTTTGCTGTAAACAAGGATTTGACCCCTGGCATCACATCTGGACAGAGAGGAGTATTAACAATGCACTGAATGCTCTCCAAGACCACGGCTCTTTATTTCAGTCCTCTACGCTCAGCAAACATTCTAAAAGGATGCTTAAAGCACTTACAGGCTTGACAAAAATTAGCACGTGCATCCACAGGGCAAATTTCAGAAATCACAGTACAAACCTTAGGTATTTGATAATTAAGAGCCGCCTGTGTATAGAAGCCACACACACATAAAGACAGATGGCTCCAGGCAGAAATGGATTGATCCGCTTTAGAAATGCTGATCTTTCACGACTCAGTTTCAAAACTCTGGGAAATAGCTGGTTTTGCCCCAAAGCAATTAGAATAGCTAATCTGTAATTACATGCTCACTTTCAGTTCGATAATGGTGAGAGGTTACACTGATCAGAGACCCAGTTCTGCACTCGCCGGAGCACATAACAGCATGGGAACAGTGGTTCATCAGAGGCAGAGGGACCAACTCAGCACATTAAAAGTGATATATGCCTTAGAACTTTAATTGCTGCTCAAAAACTATTAATTTTGAAGGAATTCTTACATATCTGTAATTACAGAAAAGCAAATCCTTGTCATAAACCAGTGAAAACTATATTCCTGCAGTCCTGCAGGGAGAACGCTCAGCAGCATGGCTCATTAGAAAGGTATTCTTGCATTAAACACCAATACCAAAGACAAATGTTAACGCAATCCCCCAGAGCCATGCTAAAAACTGTACTGCAGTAGCAAAGTTGTACCTAACTTAATCTGATCAAGTACCCCTGCGCCACAGACAGGGATCAGAGGCTAGGAATGGCATTCTGCCTTGTTTCTCAGATATTGCACACAGTCATTATGAAATCTACTCAACAAAGCCCACTCCATTTATCCCATTCAACATTTAAATACTGAGCATTATCCTTACCACAGGGGCTGGGAAGAGAATCCATTTATCCTTCTGCCGCCCCGTTACCTTAACACAGGACTACTGTCAACCTCAACAGGACTCGTGGGTGTTTCTTTCTTCCAAAACTCTGCATTTCTTTACCACAGCTCCATTGAAAAACAAAATAATAATAATAATAATTTCAAAAAATAAAAAAGGAAGAAAGAGGACTGCCCCAGACGTTTTGCTGGAAAACAAATATAGCTATGAACAAAGGTTAAAACTGAAAGCTTGAAACTGCTTAGCAGAGGTGTGGCTGCTGAAACCTGACATCATTGCGTCACCAAGATCTTGCTTTGGCAAACATGGCTTCCTGAATTCAAACAAATCATAGACAGAACTATCTTTTGTTCCAGCAATAAGCAATTATTGCACAGACGTGCCTTCAAGGTCACCAGCGGGAAGAGTAAACTACACCAGGATGTGTCAGTCATAAGTAATATTTAAAAAAAAACCAAAAACTTAACACCAAGCAATACATATTTAAAGCCTTCTACACTTAGCAGGATGCAAAATGCTCAGTTCCTTCCAACTGACCACAAATAATCATGAACAAAAAAGATCCATAAAAAAGCAATAAATATTTCAGAGGTTCACAATCTTCTCCATTACACCTCATTCCTAACATTCCTTACAACCAAAATTATTTTTTTTTTTACTTTGGCAGAGTAAAAATGAAATGTCTCATTTTGATGATTTTTTGGAGGCAACATTTTCTTCTCTGAACAATTTTAAGAAAAGGAAGGGGGGGAAATAAGTAATTAATCAGAGATTTTGTTCTCCTTTATATTAGGAACTCTAATGTAAATGCATATTTGGGAAAAAAAGCATTTTCATACTTGTTACCATTACACTATAGAACCTATATCAATATTCTCCTTAAAAATGGAAAAGTACTCTAATTATGAGTATTGTTGCATTTATATAACTAAAAACATTTATATTTAACCAATGCAAAGTAAAAAGCTGCAAGCGTTCCTAGAAAAGAAATTCATTCAAGATCACTACTGACAAAAATGGGCATTAAAAAAAAATAAAATCACAAAGCCAGTTTTAAGGACAGACACGATAGGGAAAGAATATAAAAAAAAAAAACACCCAAACACACACAAGTGCTCCAGAAGAGATACAAAAGACCCTTCTTAAGGATTTAAAACAACTTCTTTAAGAATAAGGAGAAAAACTCATCCCATATTTGTCTGACAGAGAAGTTTCACGCCGTTCTTGAAACTGGTGGACGATTCCCAAAGTTGAATACAAGACACCAGACTAGACAGGCCACGAGATGTTCCCATAGTGAAGGTCATCAGGTGTGTAGGAACTATTCTTATGGGCTTTCCCCACACAACTGTTAAAAACAACAGCTTCTTTTAATTCACCTGCGTGTTCATCCTTCAGTTCCAGTGACCTGAACACCGCCAACAGAATACAAAGCGATAAATAAGAAAACGCTGCAATTTATTTTGCCTTTAATAAATGCACGAGTCCTCATGTCTACTGCTTCAGTACATTTAACCATACTCTGGGATGCACAGCTACACCACACCATCCTTCAGCATATACAATTCTACGGGAGCAGTGTTGGTAAAACACTGCTCAGTGATGGTTACTGGACTTAAAAATGCTTTCAAAAGCACCTAACCCAGGCAAGTCATATGTGAAGAATTCACTGAGCGCACAGAACTGAAGAAAACAGATTGAACTGTTAGATTTACTGCCTCCAGTGAACAGGTTCTTCAATACACACATGCATGAGCAATGATTAACTCTCGTAATTCAATGCAAACAGTAATAAAAGGTGTTGGTTTTTCTCCCCCAAGCAGAAAAGCTAAAGTTAAGCACCTTCCTTCCTCTCACAAGCCTTCAGAAACATGCAGGAGATAACACCTTGACACGAGGCATCCTCATGCCCAAGAAATTACTTTACATCCACACGGTACCGGCACCGAAGGGTGAGATTTCTACTTGAACACATCTGCATAAGCAATTCACACATGAAGTATTTACACACCTGGGTAAAAAAAACTGTACCGAATCCGGTAGAAATGCAGTAGACACGTAAACTGCTCTGCAGATGTGCTCTGTAGCACATCATGAATGAGAGAATACTTACTAAGTGCATATTAAAGCCCTTTTGAAAAAGTATTTCATTCAATTTGATGCTTACTAATGGCAACTGGCTAGGATTTAACCTGACCATCAAAAGAAAAGGTTATTTCATAATCACAAACAGTGGAGCTCCCTGTGCCAGAAGGCGGGGGGGAGGAGGCGTGGGCATGACCACCAGCTGCTATCTGCACTAGATCAGATGGGTCTCCAGCATGATTTGCCAATGTTCTACAAATTCCGCTTGTAATTTCTACATGGTATTTTAAAACTGCACAACACATCTCAGACAATCTCAAGGAATGACAAAACGATCCAACGCGCTCAACCTGATTTCAACTATCTTACATTTCTCTTTAGTAATAGAAGAAAAAAGCCAAATCAAACTCTCGCATGTGAGGCCCTGGCACAGGCTGCCCAGAGAAGCTGTGGTCGTCCCCTCCCTGGCAGTGTTCAAGGGCAGGCTGGACGGGGCTTTGCGCAACCTGGGCTAGTGGAGGGTGTCCCTGCCCATGGCTCACAGAGCTAAGAGTCCATGCCATCTACATTGATACTTCAGGCTCATAACAACTCAAAAGTAGGAGAGAAGAAGATACTCTTACATTCTTAAGACAAATTGATCCTGATAATGTTCCCAAGCAAAAGTCAAGCAACATACAAATCAAAGCATTTGATTTTTGGGGTTTTTTTTTGCTTTTATTAAAAAAAAAGAAGTATGCAAATGTTCCTCCCATCTCAGGAGGACCTGACACACACTAAGACCACAAGATGCCCAAGCAGTACGGCTGTATTTCAGAAAACAAGTATTTTCAATCTGGTGATACTACAAGTGAATCTAACCTACACTGTGCTTCTAAAAACTGGACACAGCCTTTGATTTTCCATTTATGTTAATAACACAGAGATGCTTTCTTCTGGAGAGAAAAAAAAAATCCACACCTCTGAAAGTGCTTATGCTCAAAATCCATATAATTCTACAGTTTTCTAAAAACATATTATTTACTATAACACCTCCTACTTGCTACTCACTAAATAATCTCAATTCCTGGGAGAGATCTCCACTTCACCAGCCTCTGAAGGATATGTGTTTCTCTATGTAAACACTAATTCTGTGAGAACAAGGATAAGGAAAAAAGAGTGAGTGGGAGTATTTCCTTTTCCTTGGATTTAGTTTCAGCAAGTGTTCATTGTTCACAGGAGATACTCTGCCTCTCCATTATCTCATATGCTTCCCCCACCCCTTTTCTGGATCCCTTCAAGACAAGCACTAAGAAAAAGCAATTTTTTTCCTCCATAAAATTTCTTCAGAATTTTCTTCTTCCACTTATTTCTTCAGAATAAGTGGATGCCCAATTCTCAACTTAAAATTTACACAAGGTCCTCATTCATCTGTAAATTCACGTTTGTTCTGCCCCCTTCCTTCACAAATTAAGACACAAATTAATTAAGCCTCTGTAAATCCTGTTAGTTCAATATGGTGTCCTTGCCTCCTTGCTGTTCACTATGCTACTTCATCAGCTTGCTCTGTACGTTCTCATAAACCTGCCTTGTCTTAACCAAATTAAGTAACTGACTATTCAGAGAGGATTTGCTGACAGTGAAATTCGCATGTTTGGAACAAAGCAACCCCATCATCCTTAAACTTGACCATTATTCTTTGGCACATACAGCCCATCACAGGAGTTTGCTATGCTCTAATGCACCAGTGTGAGCATCTTTTCATTTAATGTCCTAAAGCATGACAGTAATCCATTCTTATTAACAAGACAGATAGACTTCTAACCCCCCAAAGAACTACAGTACCTACCACCAGTCTCGCCTAGGTTTTTATCTTTTAACTATCTGTTGGAGAAGGAGACATTTAACTTACTTCCTGTTTCTGTCAGATGACACATTACAACGTAGACAATATGCTTCATGGACATACAACCCTTCTGGTTTCCTTCCCACACACTTATCTGACGTATTTTATGGCTTTCTGTACTGGTTTCAGTAAGGTTTAATTCCCCTTTTCTGAAGGGCCTCTGTTGACTCAACCTTAGTGCTTCCCTTCTGTCTCTTCTTCTCCCTTTCCCTCTCCCCCAGATATATGTAACCTTTCTGAGACTGGACATTACTTTTATGGCCTAAATTTGATCATTCAGGTTTCTTTGCTTCTGGATTATTGATGGCATGCTTCTGTTTGAAGGGTTGGGAGGACAGGAATTAAATCCTTTCTCTACAAATTCAAATGTTTTGGGCATTGCATTAGTTAAAAGTTCAGGACTACCACTTTAGCAGTAGTCTTCATATTATATTAAGGAATAAAAATAACACCAAAAAAAGCCTCTCATTTGTACAAAAGGCAACTATGGTGGCTTAGCTTCTTTTGTCAGTCACAAAGATTTTTCAAAACATTTCTGGCTTGGAGCTAATCTTCTTTCACTTTAAATAAGGAGGGAAGATAGAAGAAGATGATCTTCCTAAATTGTTAATTGATTTTTTTTTAATCACAGCTGGCATGTCTAAGTTCAAATAATTGTGACTGATGTAGCAGAACTTAGCCAACCCCCATCAGCTGCCTTCATACTTACTGCATATAAAAAGCAGGCATTTAAAACTGCGGGAACCTGTTAAAGCATGTTGCACAACTTAGCTCATCCTTCCAGATCAATAAGTACTGCTGAAATCCAATAAATAACTCTTAATGCAGAAATAGATAAATTTTATACTGGCAAAATCACCTTCCTCCTCCTTCAAACTTATATAAAACACAGAATAGCAAAACACAAAAAAGGAAAAGCATAATTCAAAAGTAAGAGATTTAAAATCCTGCAGGTAGCCAGAATCGAAGGTGAGAAAAATATTCCATTTAACATAAGGAGGAAAAAAAAAAAACCACACAAACCCCCCTCAAAATTTAAGGTACTTTAAACTTCTGATATAGTCACATATGGTTATGAGACCACCTGCACAAAGTTCATTTTTCTGTACCATGCCTCCTCTGTAGTAGTACTAAAACCGTACTCTAAAATATTTTGTTCGGCTTCTCCATTTTTCTCTTTTAGGTTAAATGAAAGCCTGTTTTTTGAAGCACACCTATTATACAACTATGTACCTCACCAGCAAAGTAATGTACAGTACAGACCACTACTATCCACTGATGGTTTTTAAGTGCAATCCTATGCTACAACATGCATTTACAGTTTATTTCCAATAAACAGGCCATTCGAGTCAAATGGGTTTAGCTATTTGTAGGGAATACCATTTCCACCAATGCCATCCTATGAAATTTAGGAGAAAGTACATGCCATGATCTATAATTGGTATTTGAGGAAGGATGCATTTATTGCTGAACCTCCAACAGTTGCAATCAAGGGCTTTAGCACACAGAATTAGAGACATACGATTTCAGATCAGTAAAAAAGCTCTCAGTGTGTCTTTACATTAAATGGGTTAATTTTTCTCCACAGATATTAGAAGCTGTATTTCAGTATTAAACATAAATGCAACAATCTGTTCAACTTTTGAAAGTCACAATAACACATTTTTCACAAGTTCTCTCTTCCCTGAAGGGCAAACTGAGGGTTAGAAGCGCTTCAGTGTTCGAGTGATCTCCCCCATCCTGTAACCAATCCTGCCCTGTAAACAGGCAATAAAATTGCATCATTTCCAAAGTAAGTAATATGCAAGCCAGAACTCCAAAACTGCCAACACACCCATATATGATTTTACTTGTTAAGAAAACAAGACAGAAAAAAAAACCAAAACGACAAGAACACCAACCCAACCAAAAAAAACTTCAACCAAACAAAAACGCCCCAAACCCCTCCAACACCCAATCACGATAAAACCTTGTCACTATACTGTCCGTTCTCCAGTTCTCTTCCCTGGTGGATCAAAGAAACCAAAGAAAGTAAATGGACACCTAACAACCTGTTTACAAAGCACTTATTTAATTAGACCAAAGCTCATAACACAACAATCAAATTCAATACGCTTTATTTTAGTGAAAGCTAACACTACCTCTTCTTTTGCACGTAAGCAAAACACCAGCCTTTTCATCCAGTGACAAACTGACAATGAACTTCTTTTGCCCCAAGACATTTGAAGTACCTTTTACTTGCACCATTTAAAAATATTTACCAATTATTTCCTTTCCTCTTAGAGCAATTAAATCCTCACTTGAAGTGCAGGTCCTCCTGAATTTCGAACAATACATTAAAATGGATGAGTTATGTTATGACCTGAATGGTAAACACAGCTTTCACCACGTGAAATACACACGGGGGAAGCAGGGGGAAGTATTCAGAGAAGTTAAACTTGTCCATAGCCTTTGGAGACCCAGCCAAAGGAGACACGTTCTTGCACAATACGTTATTTTAAGCTCGCTGAAAACTGATGCAACACATAAACGTGCATCTTCCTTTATTATTTTTAGCACGGGGATCCACCTCCCTGCTGCCCCAAGCACCACTAAGGGAATATTAAAACAATCTTCCAGTAAGGAAGAACCCTGCATTCTCACTAGACAGGATAATTACCACTGCCTTTGCAGTACATGCTAACTGTACATGGCTGCAGATGGTTCAACAAGTGAGTTCACAGACTCACCATCTGACTTTCAAGTCACATACAGTGAAATTCACATTTTATAAATATTCAACTGGAAGTAAAAACAGTAAGGGCTTATCACAGCTTCATGCAACTGAATCAATTAACAATAGAAAACCTTCAGACAATAGAGATATGGGAAGCTTGCGATTACTCACAAAAACCTAACTGGAACAGACTGCAAAGCAATTTCCCAGCTCCTGGAGCCAGAACCCATTTGATCTCACCAAACCCTGCCAACAAAGAGGAAAAAGCTTTTGGTATCTGCCAGTAAGTTGCTTTAAACACCTGCCTGCACCTGGAGGAAATAAGAAACTGCAGCAGCTCAGCATGGGAAGCAGAGGTAAGGGGTACCACAAGAGATGGTGGGGCAGAAAAGGCCAGTGCATCACCAAGGGAGGTTTCCAGTTCTGATGCTACAAAGCTATTAACCGCACTCTGAATTTTGTTTATATCTAGACACACACATTATGGCCTCAAGTTACGCCAGGGAAAATTTAGGTTAAGTATTAGGAAGAACTTCTTTACTGAAAGAGTCATCAAGCATTGGAACGGTCTACCCAGGGAGGTGGTTGAGTCCCCATCTCTTGAGGTGTTTAAAAGACGGGTAGATGCAGTGCTTGAGGACATGGTCTAAAGGTAGACTTGGTGGCGGTAGGTTAATGGTTGGACTGGATGATCTTCGGGGTCTTTTCCAACCTTAACAATTCTATGATGCTATATACACACACACAGAGCTTCAGTCAACACTTTAAATCTGCAAGGGAAAAAAAAATACAGGAAAGTATTGGAAACTTCTGCATTTTTATTTTGCTTGTGGTAAAACAACTGAACTGCAAGTAGATGAATTTTAGAGACTGACCATACAGAAGTTGATGAAGAGATTTCTTAAATAGTCTTTAATTTCAGCTCCAACCTTGTTTTTAACTCCATTTATTCTTTAGCTATGCTCCCACTTCCTCTTTACAATTTCTGGGCATCCCTTGATGTAATCCACTGAAACAAAGGAAAAAGTATTTTTTCCACTGTAGGCTTTCCACCCCCTGCAGAAATGAAGTTTCTGCTTCCTGTCTACCACAATGATCACTGACTAAAATGAAATGCAGCTCTGGAGCTGGAGGTCAGTCCATACCTTTTTCATCCCTACAACAGAAAACCCCAAGAGCCTGCACTGCAGACTCAGCAACCTCAGGGAAGACCTCTGCATAACAGAAAAGTAGCAAACCTCAGTTCCAAAATAACAAACAAACTTTCCTTTCTGTTTCGGCAACCCATATCGAAGACAGCTCATCTTGTATTAGCATCTGATTTTTCCAGAGCTCAAGTGCTTTTGCTTGAATCTACTGACTTATTCCTGCTGAAATCACAGAATCCACTGAAATTATGCAAAGCTTTAAATTAAAAAACAAAACCAAAGCCAAAAAAAAAATAAACCAACACAAAGCAAACCAACAAAACTTACCTACAAGAACACCAACGACTCAAAAAAAACCCAAACAGGAAGCTACATCACAGCCTCAGAAAAATAGTTCTATGTAATCAGAACCATGCTTTTAAAGTTCAGTACCCTGTGAGATACTAGGGTGGTTTTGGAGGACCACAATAAAAGCTTCTAGCAATTCTCTTTCTCAAAAATGATACTAAGATTTAAACCTATTGAACTGACAAAAAAGAAAAATGTACAATATTTATACCATGTCATATTTTTTTTGTGTTGGGGTGGGGGAAATAATAAAAAAAGATAGTGAAAGAGCAAAATTTTAACACCACTATCTGACAACATGCTCTATACAGTATCTCATGCACAAGTTACAACTATATTTTCACAACTACGTTATATTTAATTAAAGACCTCTATGTAGCATGACTGTGATGCTGTCAGTGAAAAGCTAAGCTCTCAAGCTAACACAGCCCTCTTTTATTTCAGTCTTTAAAAGCTAATGTATTAACCCCCATGGGCAACCCCATAAAACTTCTTCCTCTGGAATTTCTTACAAAGCTGTGTGCTGCAGAAGTTTTGGATCCTGCTGCCACTATCAGTTCATGCAGTGGAACTGCTCTGTCCGTACTCAACCCCACTGGCTCCATCCAATAAATTTACAGATTAGGGGTGGATTTTTATCACAAATTGTTTTTAATTAATTGTGCTTATTTCTAACAGCACAAAAAGACACAGTAATCTAAAGCTCCAAACGAGTGTTAATCAAACTGCTGCAGCTGCAAAGCAATTAGTAGATTGCTAGTAATTATTAGAATAGAAATTACATTCTCCAAGATTAACTTGATTTTAAAATTTCAATCAGACTGACAGATCAAGATGTATCAGACACCTTTATATCCGCAAATCAAGGGATCTCCAGAGATTACAGAGAGTGAAAACAGAATAAACGATTTCTGCCTGGGACACCATAAAGCAAAGTCCCAACCGTACACATGTTTTTCCTTCTCAAAACCCTGCCCCATTTTCCCCAACACCAAAGTCCTCTCTTCCTGCCAGGTCAGTTAAAAGTGAACTTATAGTTCCTGCCAGCTTATACACCCCACTGCCCAACTCCATGTTCAACCACAGCAAGATGAGCTTCAGGCAACATGTAGAGAGGAAAAAAAAAAACAGAACCCAAAACCAAATAAACTAAAACCCACTCTCTTGCCACTGTCAACACTGAAAATAAATAATCTGAATAAAGAAAAATAAAATAAAAAAAGATACACAACATCCATTAGGTAGAGTAGGCTGTGAGTTGATAGCTCTAGGTGGTAATTATTTTTAGTCTTTTACTCAAAACTGAAGACATTCTCTTTATTATAAGTACTGCTGCTGGCCTCAATCTCCTTGTCCAGCACCTTAATCAAGCACTATTTTATTCAGCACTTCCAGTAAATCTGACTGTTAAACAACAAAAGGTCAGTGCAGGTACTGGTATCTCCAGTACCACGCACAACTGTATAAATCCATACCCAGTATGGAATTTTTTCCAAATGCATTGCAAGAATTATGAGGATTCTGGTTTCTGTTTTTCTCGGTTGGTGGTGTTTTGTTTTATTTGGAGAGAAAATATTACAGAATTTTATCATAACCTTCCAACAAATTGTATCAACACTTAGGACAAAAAAATAAATAAAAACACCTTACGCAACTTTTCAGTAACAACTTTTGCCCGTTTCTAGAACACTAGTTCTGACCTCTGCCACAAATTTTCATTCACGGGTGACGTTCTCACCATTACATCTGATGACACAAGTCAACTGTGAGGTAACAAAAGTGAACATTCATTCATCGAGACGTCTCATTAAAAGATTTTCCACAGATCCATCTAATTCACCTACAAAATGCTGGTCGGTTTGCAAAGTCAACATACCTGTGAATCTTCTGACAATCAAAGCTGCCTGGCTTAGTTAAAAGGCATTCAAACACACCTTTGTTGTTATGCAAACTTTTACAAGTCCAAATCAAACAAAAAGAAAAAGGAAAAAATGTGTAAGTAATAACGGATCCAGTGAGGTTAGCAAAATGATTGCCTGGTTTTACCTGAATTATGCATGTCTGTGTATATATATTTTTTTTTTTTTTCAATACAAGATGCTGATTGGAACAGACACATCCCTGTCAATGTGTCAGATTGCGGCAGGCACTGGTTAGGTTAACACCAGCTCCTTGGTGTTCAGTTGGAACTTCCAAAGACTCTCTAAGGTGCAGAAAAACAATCCCCCGCACCATGACTCAGTCAAACCCTGTTCATGGCCACATTTCACTGCCTGGTGAAGCCCAAGTGTATCCAGACATCCAGGCTAATAGACCTTTGGGTTATCCAAGCCAACCCAAATTTTTTTCAGATGTAGTATAATTTACAAAAAAATTCCAATTAATAATAATTTGTATCATACATAAGGGTAACTTTAAAACTTCAGTGCTTTTAAAGCAAACTTTATTTAAAAAAAAAATAATTCCAATATACTGAACTCTCCTGAGACTTTGTGGGTTTACTGTCACGTATTTCCCCTGTAATCACTCTTCCTCAATTGCTTTTCCTATAAAAGTCCTCCACACACAACCGGTGCAATAAGGGACGAACAATGTAAATTTGTAGCCCAAAAAATTAACTCAAAACAACAATTCTCCCTTTATTGTCTTTCCAGTTCAAATCACTTTGAATGTACCCCTTTCTGAAACACGAGGACTGTGTATGAGTAGAAGGTATACCATCAGTTTTAGAAGCTGGGTCACCAGGCTTGAAATGCAGTGGTTGTAGTCCAACGGTTCAGCCTAATAGTCCAACTGTCATTTCAGTGGTGTCCCTCATCAAGTTGTGACCCTCATGGGTCAGTACCCTCATCCTACTTGTGGGTGATACCAAGCTGCGGGAGGGCTGAAGTGGTGGGGCATATGGCTGCCACTGACCAATGTCAAGACAAACTGGAAGACCGGCTTGACAGAAGTCTCACAATATTCAGCAAAGACAAATACCAAGTCTTGCAGCAGACCCAGCAAGTGATGCGTGAGCATGGACTGTGAGAACTAGGATCCAACCCTGCTCTTCACTACCTCAAGGGGCAGGGTCTATAGGGAAGAGCGCACCAAGCCCTCTTCAAAGGTGCACAGGGAAGGGGCATACAAAAGGCAACCGTCACAAGCTGCAACAAGGGAAACTACAACTCAGACCTGGTTTAGCTCTTAACCACTCTCAATGAGGATTTTTTTTACTTTGAATGCAATGTTGTACTCTTTCCAACCTTGGAAAGATCCAAAACTCAACTGGAGAAAGACCCCAAGTAACACAATCTGTCTTTGAAGCCAGCACTGCTGGGGCTGTGGGGTGTTAGACCAGATGACCTCCAGAGGTTCCAACCTACATTTTTCAGTGATTCTGTGATCTATTCTAGGAGGGCATGCTTGGTATAGGATTACAAATGTAATATAGCAGCAAGCCAAAATGCACTGCAGCCAAAGTGCAAGAATAGATGATCTACTCTACGGTCTTTTAACATACCCTTGTGAGCAGATGCTCCAAAATGCTGGGTCAAAACTCATGGGGAAGGGCACAGGGAAGGAACAAAAGACAAGAAAAAAAAAATCAGAAATGCAAGCTCACAGTTTTCCTGGCATATCTGTCCAGAAGGACTTACACCTTAGACACAGCAGATCATGTGTTCTGTGTTCCCCTTCAGCAACAGAGATAGCATTGTTGTTGGTAGTATAGACTTGATTTGAAAGAGAACAAACATGTGGGATGAAACCTAAGTGTTGTGAAATGGAAATTCTTTTTTAAGATGCTCTCTGCTGTTTTACTAACCACTAGATCCTACACTGCAGTCACAAATACGTACATACCACCTATTTTGTCACTGAGGTAGTTCACTGCACAACATCTTGAGAAAAACTTGGGGAAGAAACTTGTTTGTCTAAACAGAATCATCTGACAGTTAGCCAAAGCCACAATAAAAAAAAAAAAAACTATAACAAACAGCTCAGAAAAAATAGATTTTCTGTAGCATAGCTGACACGACAAACTCTCCTCCGATATAAATGTCCTGCCGGGGGCTAACAGAGACAGGAGGCCACATTTGGGAATTGAGAACGTTGGACAGGCTGGGCCAAAATTCAGCAGATGCTCCTTAGCAGAACCCCAAAGAGAGTGGATCTGGCCTGCTGTGCTTTTGTCCCACGTCTTGAAATAATTTTGTTGAAGTCTGTTGTGATAACTTGGATTTATGACTCTGGGCAGTCCTCACCACAAAGACTGCTAAGGAGAATAGGCTAAGAGATTGGTCCTTTCCATGTCTGACAGTTTAAATTGGGAGTGGATGGAAACGTGCCACCTTTCTGAGCAATTTGGAACCAGTCTACTACTGTACACGCAGATTATAGAAGTGATTGTTCTTTGTTAATAAATAGAACTAAGATACTGTGTGTCTAAAGTCCACATCAGCATTAGGAGACTAACTGACATTTACTACGTAGCCTGGAATCTGGCCATAATTTAGTGTTCCTAGCAAGGTGAAACAAGTCAGAGGAGCCTGCACTGGTGAAAAATTTAGGTGCCAGTTGAATCTGAAGACAAGGTAAAGCCAATAATGAGGTAGCTTTCACACACTGATCATCCTGCCATTACAAGGACACATCTTACCTACGCTACTGAAAATGCTCTTTTCATTTTACAACTACTATTTTGAAGAATTTTACTTTCACTTGGGGACTGAGAATTTCAGGAGGTTAACAGAGCACCATTAACTGTGGAGTATTGATCTTATCCCATTCCCTACAACAGGAAATTCTGAGAGCCTGGGGGGAGCAGAAGGAAGGGAGATAAAGGCAAGCAGGTCTGTCCAGCAATATGACTCCCAACAAAAATACTTCCCCACTCACTCCATGTTGCTTTAAGTTGTGGGTAGTTCCAAAAAAAGAAGCCCACTGGCAAATCAAGGAGACTGAGGTGATGGGACTTGAGTGAAAGTAATTTTGGAAATTAAAATACTGGAGAATTGATGCACTAAAAGGTCTGTAATAAAGAGAAAGGTTGAGACGTTGCAGAGAGAGTATTCAACCATTAGTAAGACTCTCAACTCCCACATCTGGAAAACAACCTCTGTCATAAGAGTTTCTATGTGACCTGGGTGCAGTTTACATGATCACACATGTAAGGAAGAGAAATGCAGGGGGACGACACCAAAACACAAAAAGAATGGAAAAGAGGGAGAACAACTTTTCAGTACTAGGAAGATTGTCTGTTTTGCTGGGAAAAATGCTAAGCTTTCTGGACACCTGATGAAAGTAGTACAGTTGAATGTGTTGAATAGGTACTGCAGGAATGCTGTCAAAAACACGGGAAAGATGTTAAATGCCAAACTCCTGACCGTTCTCGTCGAGTCGCAAATTCACACTTTGAGCATGCACTGCACTGCTGCAAAACAAAACCACCTATGCTAATAATACCAGCAACGTGCAAATACATATTAATTCCAGCAATTTTTGCTAGTTCCCTCATTGCAAAGAAATAAACACAAAAATAACCCAACTAACATATGTCTGCAAATCAGCTAACAAGCAAAGAATAAGCCTTTTATGAACAGATGTAAGGGGAAGGGAAGAAAAACCCTTCAGAATACTAAAACCCTTTGAGAGAGCAAGTGTGGCCGAGTTTGATCAGTGACTGAAGATGCCAACACTTAACCAGTTTCTGAATTCCTGCCTGCTGGCTTGTCAAGTGTCATTTACAAAAACAAGGTCTGAGCAAACAAGACAGAAGATAGTGCTGCATCAGAAATATAGGATTTAAACAAATACTCTGGGTTAACCCATTCAGAAAACAGAAAACTGAATAAACACTTAAGACTTTTAAAGGAAGTATGTAGATGCATCTAATATTGATATCAAGGTTCATTAAACTAGGAAGGTTGCACAGATTAGAAGTCTACATGTGTCTACTAAAAATACCAAGAAAACCTAACTGTACAATCACTCTCTTGTTCCCCGGTGGTCTCCTCACATCACTCAAGATTTTCTTATTTGGACAATTCAAGTACTCACATCAGATCACCACCAAAAAAAAAAAGATGGAGAAACCACTGTTTAATCCAGTTATGAAAACAAAAAAACTGAAACATTTCACAGTACATTTATATATTTAAAGTTTTTTGGCTGAGAACACCTGCTTACACGTAGTTCTCAAACAAATACAACTCCTATTGATAGCTGGTTTTTTCTTGGGTATGTGAAAATAATCAAGAGCCTGCCTATAATCTTCCTCTTTAGAGGACTAACTCAAAATTTCAAATGCACCTATACAGAAAGAGAAAAGCAATCAAAAGATGCCTTTCAGACCGAATATTACCCTTTTCTAAACATATCTGTGCCGAAAGCCATGGCAAGTTTTTTTGGGTAACCCAAAGGAACTTCTCTATGAAGAAATTGACTGTATCACAAAGTTCTGTCGTTCAACAACACTCTAGATTTTTATGCAATGCATGACCTTCTCTTTCAACACATTATGGTTACTGCAATCGCCTGTGGCAACCCAGACTGCAATAAAAAAGTGAGACTATTTACATAGCGTAGAAAGCACTACATCTTAATTAAAAAATCCATACTTATGTAACAGCCTTTGCTCTGCAGGAAAGGACAGCAAGGATTTTGGTTCTGTAATAATATTTGGTATTTCTCTGATTAATCTTTACTTCTTTAAGTCAGGTCACCTCTTTAGGAATGCACCAACAGTGCTTTGCAGTAGCTTCTAACGCAGCCTCTCCTTTGCACACCTTCAGTTTTATGCAGATTAACAGAGTTTATTAATTACTTACATGTTTACTTAGACATACACTGCTGTCTTTTGTCTTCTGCTAGCCCACATTTTACCTGAACAAACACTATTTGTGTGTGCTGAAGAGGCAATGCTGGGGGAGGCAACCACATCTCCTGTTATAGCATCACCTTTCTTTTCTCCAAATTTTAATTCCTCATATCTCCAGCAAATTAATTCCACGTGGGCATGTGTCCAGTTTCTGCCCAAAAGCAATTTCTGTAGAAAGACTAAACGTCACCAGTTCAGCCATTTTTTCAAGCTGCCCATTCACCCATCCCACAGACACCTTCCTTATGCTCTGTGCAGAAAACCGGCATTGATCTAATGGTGATCTAGGCATTTCTGTTCCAAAACACCATTTCTACCAAGAGCTACTCCAAGATCTTTGGTTAGCACACACCTCTGCCAAGCCCCCATCCCTTGCAAAGGCACAAGATTGCAGATTCTGTCAGCTCACAACAGTTTTGCTCAAGGGCTTATGACTCTGGAGCAAAATCTCATCCCCTCACGGAATGAGTCAAAATGCTTCCCAAGAGCTGAATCCCTCCGACACGGTAGGAAATAGGAGGAAAAGGAGTCCCCAGAGAAGAAGGAGCTGCTGGTGGGTGTGGTGACAGCGTCTTCCTGAAACCCTGATGCAGAGGAACGATCACAAAGCTTAAGGGCTGCCAGACAGTGCCTCACTGCTGCTACTTCAGATTTTTAAAATACTTTAAAAAATCCAAACCAAATCACACACGAAGAACACCATACCATACACATTTACCAAGCTCCTGTGTCAAGGCAAGTTTTCTGGACTAACCAGAAAAGTCATCTTTAATTTTAAAGTGAACATTATGTAGATTTAAGTGTACCAAACAACATTTCTGAGGGCTTTCTAACAACAGCAACTATGCAAATGAGCCTAATATTGCCAAAGCTCATTTGCACCTTGGGTTCTCAAAACAACCATATGGAAAAACCCTCCCCCTTATAGGCAAAGGCTTCTGAATGTGTTTAAAACTTACACACCAAGTGAGACAGAAGCCAGTCAACAGGAATATCTAGCTGCACAGGGCTGTTGTAACCTAAGATGTGGACGGGCCAGGGCAAAGGTTTCACAGAAAAGCGGCAAAACCATTTAAAATTCAGGATTTGAACACACAACAAAACCCAGGTCTTAGGCACAAAGAAAGATGACCACAGGAGTACTTGAGCCTATCAAGTTATGCATCCTCTGAGGTCTGCTGTGTAAAAAGGTTCCAGTCACAAGCATGAGAAAATGCTTACTGCTAGCAATCCCAGTCCTCCGTATTGCTAAATTTTGCTCTCCTCCTAATCCCGTCCTCTTTCCTTGCAGTATTTCAGAAACAGCACTGTACAGTAGGTTCTGTGCTCCAGGAACTTAGTTGTGCTTTTGAACAAGGATGATACAAAATGTGATGCTCCTTGAGGAATCATGATCTCTCCTAAATTGCACATACTGGTAAACACTGGTTGAAACTGCTCTGATTTTTGTTTTTAAATGATCACATTTTATACCCTTTTACATTTATGCCAGGAGTACCACAGAACTCTGTTTTCTTATTTTACATAAAGATAACCCACATTTTGCAGGCACGAGCAGCTAATACATCACCAAAGCACACAAAGAACATCTTCACTTAATGAAAAAGGGGCAAGCTTATAAAAGACACAAGGGTCTGAAAGTCCTATTTTATATTTCACGTGAGGACTGAATAATCAACAAACAATATTTTTAGCCCCAAGAAGTAGTAAAAGAAGGATAAACTTCTCAGCCATGAAAATGAGTTTTCCAGATATTCTGACTTTATAGTTGTCATGGCCAAGACTTAACCCTAAATATTCTTCTGCTACGAAATAAATATAGTACATAACATATCTGAAACTCTGTGTGGCAGCAGAGGTAAAACAAGGAAGGATGAACATGGAAAAGCAACTTAGAACAGGCACTTTTGATGCCAAGCCCATCATTGTTGTTAACAAGTCACATGTGGCCACCATGTGATCCTGAGTGAAATTAAAGAACCCACTGACATGGGTAAAGGTATTATTTCAATTACAATACTGACATGTAAAATATTTTTTAAATTGTGTGGGGAAGTTGGGGGGGGCAAAAAAGGATTTTTGTGTTTACAAATAGGCAGAGCAAGAACTGCAACAATCATCTGGAATTACCTTGGGATATCCAAGTGCTTTATCATAAAGAACAAAGCAAACAACGTCTAATAAGGACCTGAAATGCAATTCAAGCATTACTCGTGGGGTTCAAGAACGGTCAAGTTGCCCAAGGCAGGAGGCCAAGAGCACTGAAGAATTAACTACAGAGCGCTCCTGAAGCGAGGGAGTCCCCAGGAAAACTCCAGTACAGGAACAATTAAGAATTCATTACTTATAACTTAAAACTGCATTTTTCTCACTTTACCAGCTGAGACGAGCTATTTAACCTGTGCCTTTGTAAACATGACAAGCTTATGTCTATTTCTAATTCTAGTCTAACAAAAGGGTCTTTAAAATTACCTGAGAAACATAAAGTTTTGGGTTTGTTTGTTTTTTTTTTAAGGTCATTAAAGAGAGTAAGCTGGCAAGCTCTCAGTTATGTTTCTTTCAAAAGCAGTTTCAGGGTACACTAGCAATGGCAGTCAGAGCCAGGCTTGCAAAACTGTTTCCAGTATAACATTGTTTCCAGAGGTTTTTAAACTCTCTCAAATATTTACCCTTTTATTTGAAAGGTTTCACATTCACTCCAGGAATGCTGTTGATAAGCATCTGAATGTGCTTCTTAAAAACAGGTACAAAACAATAAACCTATAGTAATAATATACACAAAGGTCTACACAACCAATGTAAAACTGACATCTCTCTGACAGCTAAACTATGCACCCAAAATGTTGAGGGGGGGGTGTGGGGTGTGGGTGGGGAGAATGAATACATGAAAAATTTAGGGTTTTACACCTAGCAGACCAAATCTATCCCTTCATTTTCTTCTGCTTTTAATATGCCTACAGATTGGCCTGCTTACAAAAAAAAAATAAAGTATTCTCAAGAAATTAAATCCAAACCCAAAAATTACAAACCAGCACTCTTCCATCTGGAATTATTCAAAGGCCCATATGGTCATATTTTTAATGTAGAAAAATTCTGTAATTTGATCCCTATTTGCCTTTCTTATAATTAGCTGCTCCATAACATATTAGCTTTAGAATATGGGGCTTGCAATCTGGTCTTGTAAACAAAATGAAGTTAAAGCTGTTAATTCATTAATTTGAGGCTCTTTCCATAAACATATATATTCTGAGAGACTGATTTAGGTCAGCTTCTTTTGTCTTTTAACACACAGCAGCAGTAAAACCAAATTAAAACACATTTTCTCATCTGGAACATATGCATAACTGCCTGAAGAATGACAGGTAGATAAATAGTAAGCATCAAGTGGAATTAATTATATCATAACCTGCATTTAGGGTTGGGGTTTGTTCAGTTAAAAAACAGGAACATATTTGTTTATATATGGTTTTGGTATGACATGATATGACATAGTTTAATGCTACACATCCGCCTTTTTTCGGAAGGTTTTGGGAAGGAAAGTCCATTCCCAAGATGGGAGCACCTGATCTCTCTTTTCACAGACCTTTTTTTGAGGACACCATGAGGAGCAGAAGGAAGGGAAGCTGTGGAGGAATAGGAACAGAAGGAGAAGGAAGTTGCTAGGTTTTTGGCGAGAGGAACAGGGACATCCCACAGCATTCAGTTGGCTTCCCAGTCCTGCAGCCATACTTCAAGGAGGTATTTTCCCCTCTGGGATGAGAGCTGAATCAACTTCAACCATGCCAGCAGACACAACAGAGTAAGATTAGTCTTTGCAGAAGGGTACAAGACCACACCTTGACCACACTGGGTCCCACATAACAGCTCAGTAACTTCTGATTTCTTCCCACACACACTCAAGAACTGCTCTTCAAAAGGGAAGAGGCGTTCTGTTCTCTACACATTCCTAACCAAGGTTTCAGACCATCATCTACCCACTCACTTCTAAGATTCATGACTTCTGTCCTCCATAGACAATATGCTAAGTTTACCCTCCTGACTGGGTCCAGCATAGGACCACACAGATGAGCTTACAGACACAGACCAGAGCATGGTCCTGAAGGCAGCAGCGCACCATCTGTGGTCCAAGGAGGGACTATAGTGGGAAAGTAGCGAGAACACAGATGTAACTTGAATCCATATCTGTGCCCAGCAACACCTTCAGGAATGTTTTCATGCAAACAGGAACAAGGACCCACCAAAGAACTATACATACAGCCTCAAAGCTAAACCTGAGCTTTTTCTGGTAGGTAGAATGTAGCTGAACTGCTCAATATGCAGCTCCTTTTGAAGGTTTACTCAAAAGAGAGCTAAAAGATAAATGGAAAATTACTCCAGAAGAACACAGATGGCAATAACAAGATCACAGTATGGTAGCTGAAGAGCTGCACAATCTCTTGATAATTACAACCAACATTCTACATGGCTACTACAGGTCACTTCCTAGATCAACAAAAGCAGCAGCACTAGAAAGCACTTAAGTGCAACTGTGTGTTCAGTTACAAAGCCAAAGATACATTTCCTCCTTATTATGTTGACGCATATGGGTTCAAAGAATATTCTCAGTGATAAAGCAGATGCAATATATACCATGCATGTGAAACAGAACATGCACAGCAAGAAATCATTAACTCTAACACAAAGCATAAAAATCAGCTGTAAAAAGCAGCAGAGAATCTTCACTGGTCTGATGTTACACTTTCTTCTAGGCTTCCTGTTGTATATGTGCAATTGCTGCAATAAAAGTCCTTGGAAAAATGAGTCATGTCAAAAAAAAAAAATCAAACCACAATGATTAACAAAGAAGTGGAAGGTACCTTAGTGTATTAAAAAATTGCTTCTCAAATACAAATGCTTTTACAATAAGATTGTAAGTTATATGTTAAAAAAGCAGTAAAAAAGCTGTATTTTGCAAAAACAAGTTATGTCACATTAGTACTATCAGTCATCTTAAAATGCACTAGCCATTCAAAAAATAAATTAAAAAATCTAAACATCAAAGCAACCCCAGAAATGAAAGAGCCTTCGGGAACTCTAGGAGTCTCTTTTACTAATGTAAACAAAACATTTCCCTCATTCACTAAACTATGAGTAAACTGCCCTGGAAAACAACTTTCAGTGTTACACCAGTATGGAAAATGGTCTTCCTTATGCTTTTAAGCACACATGCAAACTTAAAAGAAGGGAAGACAAGAAAGAAGAAAGCCATATGGATGGTCCTTGTTAGAAGGGAACTGAAGAGAAGTTCCTTCCTGAATTTAACAGCCCATACAGTGCTGCAGCAATGCCTCCTGCTCTGAGCTCCCTGAGAAGGGCCCAGCAGTAATGTGACTTCCCAGAGTACTAATGTGATTCGATTTGCCATTTCAAGAATATCATAGAATCTTCAAGGTTAGAAAAGATCATTAAGATCAACAAGTCCAACCATCTGTCCAATACCACAATGTCAACTAAATCATATCCCAGAGGGCCATGTCTACATGCGTTTTTTTAACACCCCCTGGGATGGTGCATCATCCATCACCTCTCTGGGCAGCCCATTCCAATGCTTCATCACTCTTTAGTGAAGAAATTTTTCCTAATACAACATCTAAAACTCCCCTGACACAACTTGAGATCATTTCCTCTCATCCTATTCCTAATTACTTAGGAGAAGAGACCAACCCCCACCTCACCACAACCACCTCTCGGGTAGTTCTAGAGAGCAGTAACATCTCCTGTCAGCCTATTCTTCAGCCTAAACAGGTCCCTCAGCCACATCTCCAAACACCTGCACTCCAGATCCTTTACCAGTTTTGTTGCCCTTCTCTGGAACCACTCTAGCACCTCTATGTCCTCCTTGTAAGGAGGGGCACAAAACTGAACTCAGGACTTGAGATGTCGCCTCAACAAGACTGAGAACAGTGGTGAGATCACCTCCCTGGCCCTGCTGGTCACACTATTCATGATACAAGCCAGGATGCTGTTGGCCTTCTTGGCCATCTGGGCACACTGGTGGCTCATGTTCAGCCAGGTTTCAGCCAACAGCCCCAGGTCCTTTTCTGCCAGGCAGCTTTACAGCCACTCTTCTCCAAGCCTGTAACGTTGAATGGGTTATCAATGGTATCACACAAAAGTCAAATTGCTAAAACCCCTACCAAACAAACCAACAACAAAACCACACACAAAAACATCCATACAGATACTGGGGAGGCGGGGGGGAAGAAACCTGGCTGAGACCCGGTCCTGCTTCCCAGCACAAAGGTGCCCACTGGAGGCAAATGGCTCAAGGCAACTGACCAGCCACTCCTCATGGAGCTTACTATACGTGAGGCATGCACTGTGCAGAAGAGGGGATGCTAACACCTACACATCAGAGCCAATGAAATGACTGATGACAATCACTATGAAATGGTTATTTCTACACCCCTGTTCCACAATAGAGGACACTGCAGATGGCAAATCAAAGCCGGTACCCGAGGCTGTTCAGCCAGCACTGCAATTCAAGGGTTCATAATATCCCAGGATAAGTAAGCTAATAAAGGAGAGTTAAGACCAGACATGCAACTCCTAGATGACATCAACCAAATCCATTTTTCCTCTAAAGATACTAACACAAAGATCATATGATAATACAGAAGAGTTGTTTGCCAAAATGCAGCTTCTTGTTCCTCTTAGGCAATTCACTTCTTTCCAGTAAAGATTTCTGTCTTCTTTACCAGCCAATTAGTTTAACTCTGAAGGTATTTGAGTTCTAATCCCTACAACTGCATGAAAAAGACTTTTAAATAGCAATATGGCAAAGAGGAAATAAACTACTTCACAGCTTGTTTTGCAAAACCGAAATACATACTACAATGCGTAAGATAATCGATAAGCAATAATCTTTAATAGGAATTAGAAAGACATATTTATCATATGACTAGAACATACCTGAAAATAAGGATACATAACAATGTAATATAACAGAAACATTACAACTGAAGACTGCATATATATTTGAATGTTGTTACAGCAGGACTTTATAATGATTTTATGTGGGGCTTTTTTGAGAAGTCAGAAATACTTGTCATAGATGCTGCTGCTGAAAACAAAGATATTACCATATCACAAACAAGCTGTAACAACATTCTTTTAAATGTTTGATTATAAACTAAGAAAGGCCAGACTTCAGTCCCTTTATATAAAAATGGGGTGAGGGTTTGGTTTCCAGATTCTAGAAGCTTCCTCAATGCGCCCTAGAAACAGAAATATGGATAACTTGTTTGAATGAACTTCACCCTGGGTTCAGAGCACATGTAATGGGCCATGCCCATCCGTTGGCTCCAAGCCTGCCCTCCCTCTGCAGCTCCCATCATACTTGGTCAGGGACAGGTCACAATTTAAGCTGTAAGGCTCTGTGCGGGTACAGAGAAAGAGGCACTGCTCGGTGCTTTCAGAGCTGCTTTCAGAGCCGGCAAGCTTTGCACATGTATGTTTTGAAATACCTTTGCACAGTAGTAAATGGCTTACCATCATCATGGCTAAGATGGACAACCAACTTCTGGCTATTAAAATTCAAAATAAATACTCTCCCAACCCTGTCCCCATCTAAGAGCAGCGTGCAATACACATGAACAAACGCTTTTTCCATAGCGGAATCATAGAATCATAGAATTTTAGATTAGAACCACAAGCCTGGCACACATATACAAAATGAATGATCAACAATCTGTTCAGAACCCAGATAACTTGAGAACTTGGTATTAAAAAAAAAAAAACAAAAAAAAACCACACAACAGTTCAGAAAACAGGATGTCAAACTAAGTCCCACCCAATGCCATACAAATCCCTGACAAATCATCCCAATGAAAAAGTAATGTAAATTTCCTCCAGGCAAACCTTAATGCTGTGCTTGCTAACGCAGACCCGGATATTTAGCCCAAAAAAAGGTCCCGCGTGTACATTTCTTTTTTCCTGACAGCATCCTCAGCATTTCCTAGAGGTTTGCAAAAGTGCTTTTTGTGGGTTCCACAGCAGAAGGATCATAGCATCCTCTGTGAATCTGAGCTAGCCTCCACCCTGCCTCTCTCAGGTGGAATTCAGGTTCAAAGTGATGCAGCCATCCAGACCACAACTCTGAGCTCTCACCTGAGTAAAGGTTTAGTGGTTTTCCTGCAGAAGGGCCCACAAGATCAGGCAAGCAGTAACTAGGGTGTTGGCATCATATATGCAATGCTGACCCCGCACAGAAGAAGAAACAAAAAAAGCAAAGCAGCATTTGGATTTAGGCTGCAGATATTTTTTGGATAGAACTCTCAGTGTGATACTTACCAATGCACCAAATATTGGATCCCATTTCTCTACCTGAACAAAATGAAGTGAAATGCAGAACCGTACACTGACCCAAAAAAATTGCCTAAAACACCCCCCAAATAACTAACTGCAAGACCTGCCGTAACAAAGCTGTTTGGCCTACAAGCCCAGAAGGGCATATAAGAGTGTAACAAGAGCTAACCCCCCCTCTTACAGGCAGGATTCTGTGAAATATTAAGCTACATCAGTAGCTTTTCCACTTCCTCCCTCCAATGTTAGCACCTATAATCAACACAACTTTTATTACACCTTCAAGCAAGTCATGGGTGTATTTGAGTTGTTGTCAGCTACAAATAGGTACCTTCCCTACAACCCATCCTAAAACAAAAGCTTGCAACTGTAATACTACTTAAATAGCTAACAACTATTAACACCTACAGGTCTGGCATCTAAAAATGAAAATAAAAAAGCTGTTTTAAGATTAAACTTGGATGAGGCTCTGAGCAACCTGATCTAGTGGAAGGTGTCCCTGCCTTTGGCAGAGGGGGTGGGAACTAGTTATCTTTAAGGTTCCTTCCAACTTAAACCATTCTGTCATTAAACAGTAACTTCTGGCATATGTTTTTGCACATCATGAATACAATTGGACTGGTTTTCTGTTCTTGGCTATAGTTATTCTAGTTTATAAATTTACAGATTGCAAACTCAGATCTATTTTCTTTGCATCAAAACAGCTAGCACAGAAAAGCTTGACGTTAACCTTACAGAGAAATTACTTGTGTTTTCTACACTTTCAAAGAATTATGTAAGAGTTTGGGTTGGAAGGAACCTTTAAGTGCCAGCTAGCCCCACTACCCCTGCAATGATCCACCACAAACAGATGACACCGTCAACTACATGAGATCTCTCAGAACCCTGACGAAGCTGACCTTCAATGTTTTCAAAGAGAATCACAACAACGTGTATCAATATGTAATACAATTACTGGCTGGTGGAATTTGAAGATGCACCACCTGGGGCTCTACTGCACTGGGGGGGTCTGTGATCATTTCCTCCCAAACTCACCACAGAGCTTCTGACACAGCAGCTCCCAACTCTCGCACACAAGACATCCAAGATGATTATTTTCTGTATCAGCATTCCTCTGTGATACTGTATTCTTCTGGAGAAGGCTGACCTCTTAGCCACAAAGTATCCCAATCACCTGGCCACAACAATTCCTCCAACCTGGTGAGCATGTTCACCTCTAGAGCACAGAGTAACTAGGTTACAGGTCTAGTTGTAAGAACTCAATAACATTATGCTATTATGCAGAACTTGAAGTCAGGGGAATTACAGAAATACCTCTATTTCCATGACTTACTGGATCTGTCCTAAGCACTACTGGACACAGTGCGCCTTCAGTCCATCACATTTCTCCATAAATCCTGCAAAGACACAGTATCTTCCTATCCCCTCCAACATGGCCTGTCACAAATCAGGTCCTCGTCAGCTACAAGAGATTTCTGCCATGGGATGAGAAACAAAAGGAAAGCAACCCGGGGGGGAGAAAGCTAAAGAAAAGGCACTGATCCTCCAAGAAGATTTTCCTGGAAAAAACACACACATATACTAAACTCTGAAGAAAGTTTCAGATATTTCTTGGCTTCTTGCTAAACACTTGCTCAAACTACAGCAGTTTCTGCAGATCCAGCCTACTAAAAAGTTATAATAACTTTTTTTAAAAAAAGTTAACAGATAGAGGAGATGCCATTTCTAGGTAATTCTTAATTTAAAAAGGTAATTTTTTTTTTTAAATAAAGTCACATTTAAATTAGGAATACCACCTCATGTCTACACCAGCTAAATAAATGGCCATATTACTTTGGTTCTTCAGTGTGAAGAATAAACTCAAAGAAATCAAACTCTTAAGCATTTCACTATATCTACCACTAAAAGCAACTTATATATTCACATTAATTACAGGTTCACTCCTCTAGCAAGGATTCAGTTCAAGAACTGATGCCTTACCTATGCTAACCAAACCCCACCCCTCTGAGCACCTTTCAAAAAACCCCAAATCTTATAGTCACAGAGTACTGAAAATACAGCCCAAAATCCAACTCTGGAGAACCACGCTGCCAACAAGTCATCTTTGTTAAACACATCATAACATTCTCATGGAAAAATGCCACCCCTCACATTAAGCATTTAGGAAAGAGTCACGCAGAAATCCTCTCGACCACCAATCCCTGTGGACACAAATCTGAAAAGATCTCAAAGCAGGGCTTATTACAGCTATTGCAAACCTGTCAAGAGGGACTTGGGGGCTTTTCTATGCTTATCCTATGCAAAAAGAGGCAAAAGGTTTGGACTGCTTGTTACTGTTGTTCCCCCTTTCCTCATAACTTTGACAGACACACATGGAGCTCACAAAGCAAGAGTTACAGCCACACAAACCACTGATTTCCTGCTAGATCTCTCTGATGGCATTTGCACAGAACATCTTGGGAGAGGAGACAATAGCAGCTCAATGCAGTTTCATAGCTAAACAAAGTTGTATTTTTCTCCTTGTTAGAGTTCTTGTTTAAAAAAAGCTAAGTGATACTATGCAGACGCGGGTATTGCCATGTCTCTGAACCTTACAGTGGAAAGTTTAATTTACAGTTCGTAGCACTGTAGGTTCCTCCTTTCCACACCTCCTTTTGGAAACACTGAGAAACCTGGCTTTGGGCATGCTCTCCCAAGTTATCATTCAAGCAAATTTTACCTAAAAAAACCCCAAACCATAACAGTCATAATGCACATTAACACATCTGAAGCAGACTCTGCTCCCGAAGAAGCCCAGGCGTATATCCGTGGCAGTTATCTCAGAACTGCTATGACTCAGAGCGTGATTTCACCACAGCTACATCAAACCAGAGCTGTGTGAGAAAATCTCTTTAACACCAACCCATCTCCTTCCACTCCACATAGTCAAGTTTCCAATACCTGCTGCCTCTGCAAAGGATCTAGGCCAACCATGCCCTACTTGCATCCAACTCTGGAACCCTCCACATAAGAAGGACGTGGACCTCTTTGAGGCAGTCCAGAGGGCAGCCACAAGGATGATCAGAGGTTTGGAGCACCTCTCCTATGAAGATTGGTTGAGAGAGTTGGGCTTGTTCAGCCTGAAAAAGAGAAGGCTCCATGGAGACCTTACTGCAGCCTTCCAGTGCCTGAAGGAGACCCACAGGACAGCTGGGGAAGGACTGTTTGTAATGGCATGTAGTGACAAGATGAGGGGCAATGGCTTTTTAAATTAGGGTGAAGTAGGTTTAGATTAGACATTAGAAAGAAGTTCTTTGCTATGAGGATGGTGAGACACCATAACAGGTTGCCCAGAGAGGTAGTAGAGCCCTCATCCCTGGAGGCTTCAGTGTCAGGCTTGAAGAAGCTCTGAGCAACCTGTTCTAGTTCAAGGTGCCCCTCAACCCTGAACTGCAGGGGGCTGAATCACATGGCCTTTAAAGGTCCCTTCCAACCTAACGCATTCTGTGATTCTACCTCAACAATTATATCTAAAATTCCAAGCCACTACAAAATGGGTCTATTAGTTATAAAAGTCAGATGTAGTGTAAGGCATGTAATAGCCTAAAAACCATGGCTATTTTTCAGAGGCAATGGCCATCCTCAAAGACAGCCTGCAAGAGAAACCTTCAGCTTTATTCCATCATTTTTAAGCTCAACTTGCCAATGAAATTCAGTGGTCTAATTAACTAAAGATCCATGTAACACACACAACAGGAAACCTCTTGAGAAAATGGCATAGTCTGCTTGTGACTCTGAATAAGGGGGAAGGAAACAAAACACAGCTTCTGTGTCCTAAATCCAGAATGAAGAAATCCAACTCTTTTGTCTTGAAAATTATGAAGTTCTCATCAAAGGGCATTTTCATTTATTTTAACTAAACCACATTTCTAGGCCTACGAATCTACATCTCCCTTTAGGGAGCCAAATCTGGGACTTTAGAAGCATTTGTGACTTTAATTTGTCCACTGGGTTTCAAACTCCCAATTTTCCCAGAGGATTGTGAAAGCCTGCCAATTTAGCTTGATGCATGAAAACTGTTTACACAAATCCAAAATACATTCAAACATTGAACTGTTTGGTTTCAGCTCTTTCCCCCTCCTTTTTTTTTTNCCCCCCTCTTTTTTTTTTTTTTTTTTTTTTTTTTTTTTTAAGGCCAAAGAAACTGGCAGGAGAACTGGGAACCAACTCCAGGCGCTTCAGTGCTGCATTCGCAGCTACATGCTGACATGCTGAGCTTCAGTGAAACAACAGAATCAGGCAAGAGTCAACAGTGACTCCTTATTTTATTGTAACATCTGAAATCCAAGGTAGTTGGATTTCTCCAAAATATATCATAACTGTTTACAGATTATGTCTACATTACTTCCTCTCTTGCTTCTTCCATTGCCCTTTCAGTATGTGTAAGAGTAATACCCATATGCAAGCAGCTCCAGAAAGCTGAAGAAAATGTATGCAAGAACAAAGAGTGAGTCCTACTTCCACAATAAGAGATTTGCACTCAAGAGTATCCTGCCTAATATCTGCAGGAGCATGCAATCCACAACATCAGATGGGGCATAAAGGCAGTGGAGTCCATCATCAGAGAGAGAAACTGGACTCTCCAACCCTTGCTAAGAAATTTGTCCTTCCAAACAAACAGCGGGGTCATGTAAAGCAGAGCAGTACAGATGTTAACAAGTCAGGAAAGAGAGCAGTTGGGAAAACAGCAGTTAAAGAACATTGAGACAGAGCTATACTTAGTAAACAAGTTAAACATAAAATATGGAAGATGAGCAAAAAAGGTAACCCACTGACAAGTAAAACAATCCAAAACAACCTAATAACCCTCCCCCAGTCCATCTAACCCAGTCAGAAGTCTTAGGAAGAATATGGAAACATTCACTGATGGTGCATAGCATGGATAGTAAGGATATTTCCAAAATGGAACAAAAAGAATATTAAATAAAAGAAAGAAGAAAGGGAGACTAAGGAGGAAGAAAAACAAAAGCTAAAGGGGAGTGGGGAGGAAGACAAAAACATTTTGTAAGTTCCAAGATTTGGCAATAAACTCAGGCCTTTAACGCCTCTGGTGTCCCTCTTGACATCCCACCCCTCCAAGCAGCATCACCCATTTTCTGCCACTGACTGAATGATCAGCTCAGGCTGCAAGTCTGCCCAGAAGCACAACCCCTTCAACTCGAAGTGCATATAGGTGCATTTCCTAAAGATGACTCAAAGCTTGGCTTGCACATCACTGCATGGTGTTTCCAGGTATCCATCCTTTCCATACCAGATGAAAGAAAACCAGAAAAAAAAAAAAAAAGAAAATATGTTAACTACTGTTCTTTAAACTGTTGGTGCCTGTGCTCCCTTGTTTAGAGGAAGAACAAGGCAAGCAGAGGCTCTACCTAAGCTCATAAGTAACTGCATACAGATTTCCTGAATAAGAAGTTAGTAAAGCTTATAAAAAGTTGTTTATCAGGTGACACTCACCTCCTAAATAGAAAAGCATCCCTACTTAGAAAGGCTCAACACCAGCAAGAGCAGAGAGACTAACACTGTCATCACACACACCACGTGCTATAAAATTAATTTCCCTCTAACACCCTTCCCATTACATGTCAGTAAAACAGGGCAACATTCTTGGCCTTCAAATCACATTTGTTAAGGATTAGATTCAGCAAGGAGCTAAAGAGAGAAGGGAGAATAAACCTCAATAATTAATAAACTGCATCAAGAAGAGAAGCAGCTCTTTAAAGAGCAAGGAGAAAAACTCCCTGCACGGTACAAACAGCACCATTAGCAACGTAAGTCCAAACCCTCCAAAGCACAGGCTTGAAGAGCAATGTTCCTGACCAAGTTTTTTTTCCCCCCTTACATATCTCGTGACATAAAGCACAGGAAAAAAAATTAAATCTTTTCCAAGTAGGTTCTTCAGGCAAGAGAAAATCCTGTCAGATATCTGTACTTCCCGTACCAAAAACATTTGGTTAAAAGAGCATGAAAAACACACTGCGAGGCAAAAAATTCTTCTCAGCAGCCCAGGCATTAAAAGCATTAAAAGCCTTTCTAACGGAGAGAAAAGAAAGCCTTTCTAATAGAGAATCCTCTGTTTGGGATTCAGTTTCTCTTTTTGTTTTTAAAAGCGAGAGTGTTACACACAACCCAGCCAAGTATTGCCAGTTGCTCCATGCAGAAAAAAAAAAAAAAACTTAAAAGGACTGGTTTTAAACAGGCGATTCTCTGCTTCTCAGCTGGTGACAGAGTGAAGGGTCCCTGACCAGTAACTTCACAAAAGGTGGGCTGCCACCGAGTTTCTAAAGTAAACAGCCCGTCTCCCTCGCTGCTACAGATTCATTGTCCCTGGCACCCGCCACGGCCACCCTTCTCAGGAAGGGCAGACTGATGTCCTGCCAAAGTTTCTGTATTTTTAAGACAACTAGCGCACTGACAATAGCACACAGCAATCCCACGAACGGAGCCCCGTTAATTAAGATGAACACACTGTCACTATGAGCGTTTGCGCTGCAGCATCGTGGCCACTTTTGCAGCCTAGATGGGCAGCCATAAAACTTTGTACTGTAGCCCAAAAAAATGACAAATCCCCCGACTTGCTGTAGCTAGCCATTCCACACAACCCTGCTTTAGCAGGGAGCGTTGGACTAGATGATCTCCAGTGGTCCTCTCCAATGCCTATAGTTCTGTGACTGATTTTTCTGGGTACCAAACCCAGCCATCTATGAATCATGACATAGATGTGCTCCCAAGGCTCAGACCTCTCCTGTCCCTCCTAGCATACCTGCCCATGCATCACTGAGGGCTTTAGAGAAGACTTAACCAGGTTTTAGCAAAGCTACAGGTTCACCACACTTTGTTGTCTCTTCAAATATATAAACACTGCTTTATACCACGCTGTTATCATACACTGGTAACAAACTTGGAAACAGCTGTAGACCTTTTTTTTAACATAATCTAATGAATGCTTCCGTATCTCTGCAATGAGCTATTGTTACAGAGCTTAATTAGCAGAACCTCTCTCAGAAGGAAAAGCAATGCAACAGCTAAAAAGCAATGGAAAACTGTCCACCAGAAACATCCCTCACCAGCCTCAGGCAGCTGGTAGTAACTTACCCTTCCTAAGCCTAAATCTAGTAGGATCAAAAAGATCTCACACCTTTAGCCAATTAACCGACAGAAAGCAGGATAAACTAACAGCTTAAGAGGCACCACACAGAAGTGACAAAGTGACAACCTCTTCATATTAAGACAGCTGTCTGAGACACCTTTCAGCTGAAGGTGGGCGTTAGCCACCCCAAAACAGTGCATTTTAAGACAAGGCAGCCCTCTCCAAGCTGTAGTAGTTTCACAGTCCAGCAAAGCCAACCTAAGAGCTGCCAACTACACAGTGCCACCATGTACCACCTGCTCATCTGCTGAGGGGTCCTACCCCTTCCCTCCTACAGCCTGTCACACACCTCCTCTCTAGCAAGCCAATTTAGGTAAAAACCCAGCAAAACAGCTGGGGTGAGCAGGAAGGCCACAAACTAACACAATCCATGATTATACATAACATGAAAATCATTGTTGGCAAAACTATCAGTAATGGGCTTCTGCGAACCAGCTCACCATGGGCTACTAAGCACCAGCGTGAGGGTAGCTGAGATGCAAGAGAGCAGTTTGCAACACAGAGACTTTCTTAGATTTGAGTTTTGGGGTTTTTTTGGTCAAACTCTTGCTCGATTCTTTGGGTAGAATTGATAGTGCTTTCTTTGCCCTGAAGGTGCTGTCTTAGCATTGTTTTGATCAAGACCCTAAGACGCAAGAGAACTTGGCAGAGCCCGAGCCAGACACCCATGATGTGCTCCTGTCTCGGCAAGGGCGCAAGGCAAAAGCCCAGGCACTTGGTCCATGTTCCTGAACTTCTTGTTCCCATTCAGCAAGGTATTTTTTTTTCACTTTAAGGGATACATATGAAAAAAAAAACCAAACCAAAACAAAAAAAAAAACCCAAAAATCAAAACCCAGATGGCCAAAATCCATTGAACCCTCTGACAACCACTGCATCAGAAGTGCTCAAATATAAGGGAGGAATGCCCTGATGGAGACAATAAATTAGATCTGTCCAGTAATTGCTACTGGTGAAATTCCGAAGGTACTAAAGTCCCAGCAAATGCAAAATAACTCAGTGTTTTATCAAGAGAGTAAATCAATAGTTATTTCAGCTGTGCAAGTTTACTCATAATAGATTTTTTCACTGTATATAGTAATTATATACTCGAGTGCTACATAAGCATTTATTAAAACAATAACCAAAACAATTTTCTAAATTATATATAGAACAGTTTATTTCATCTGTTTATTCTCATTAAAAAAAATTTCAAAGTGGACGCCAGAAGAAAACAGCTGCGTAAAGTATTTTCAAGTGCAAGAGACATGTACGAAGGTATTTCTGCCTGTGCTGGAGGGCACAATCTGTAATAACATTTTGCCTTCCAGACAATGACAGGAGGCATTAAAAGGACAACTTGCTCTCTAATAAGCTCGCTTGGCTGGTTGAGCACACGCATACATAGATAGCATGGTTTTGCCAACAATAATTTTAATTAATTTTTACATTTCCTTCTAAATTACATTAATTTATGGCCTTCCTGAAAGACATTTAGCAGACAGCTAATTAAATTCAAGCCATTAGATTTTAATTAGAGATGTTTAAAAAAAAAAATCTCAGGACAATTCACACATCTTTGCGAATACTACATGTTCATTAGCAGCTACAGCAACCAACAAGTGATCATAAATACAGAAGAAGCTTAAGCAGCACAATTAGAACCTGAAAACAATGAAGTCACATAAAATTTCAAAGCAAAAGATTCTGGGAATGCCTTCTCCTTAGCCCACATCCAGAAAACAACTGTGCATCACCACTTGCCATATAAACATGATCAAGGGCCAACCAACAGTGACTATTATGATATAAGGTTTAAAAGGTCAAGCTGAGCTTAATCCTGATTAAATTCTAATAAAATCACAGAGCCTTCCTGACCAAACAGTGAAACAAATTAAAGGGCGAGATGCAGCCTCCTATAATTGGGCAAATGGGGTGCTCCTAAGAGCCCACCACTGCTCCAGTACAGGGTGCTGGGCCACCCAACCAGCCCGCTCTGTTGCTTGTTGAGCAACTCCTGAGCAAGAAAATGATGCTTTAATATTTCAGCATCGCTGGGTTTTTTCCCTGCTTCCAAAAGAAACCAGTTATTTCTAAATCACGACCTCAGAGGGGGCAGAACTCCACGAGTTAAAAGCAGTATGGGTGCCCTTTGATATGGTGATCGGTCTCACAACTGGGTAAGGAGGTTCATAAATATTAACAGAGGTGCATTTCCATATGTCACCCACAGGCACAATTTTCCCTATGAAAACGAGGAACAGAACACATACAATTCCTCCCGAGTCCCTTCCTGATCATCAGAGGGTAAAATGACCACAGATACAAAATGACTACGGAAGCAAACCTGGGCAAGGAGACCGTATCAGGCAAGGAGCCAGGCTACCAAAGCGTACTGTTAATTACGGTGCACCAGTTTGGTTTGGACAGGCGCCCAAATTGCTGGAGTTGACATTTCAAAAACCTGAAAGGTTAGGATCACTCTCAGCAATATTTAAATGAGTCAATTTTTCCAGAAAATTGAGAACTACTCGCTATTTTACAGACTTCCCAGGAGTGCTGTAAAAAAAAAAAATAATAATAATAATTAGTTTTTCAAGGCACAGATTTGTTCTTCTACAACAAATGGGCACAAGTTCTCTCCCGAGATAGATGCCCGCAGTGGACGTGTCGGCCCTGAAAGCGGGCGGGAGGCGTTCGAAGGCAGCTGCAGGTAGGCACGGCATGCACCGTCACCGCCGCACAGGTTACGGTCAGGTCTACTAAGTAAGACCTTGTATGTGCGCAGCAAGCACACGGGAACCAACATGCGCTGCAGGTCCTTACGTCTGGCTGCCTTTTCAGCCCGCGCTTTTAACCAGGAAAGACTTCGCACGGCATGCGAATCATTCCGAAAGTCGGCTGGCGAAGTTAGGTGGCTTTCTGGGGTTCTGTCTTAAGGAAACCGGAGGCAGTTTGCCGCAGCCTGAACAAAACCGCGGCCAAAGCAGCCTGTCAGTTTCCTGGGAATATCCGGATAAACGAGCAGGACACGTTTCCGAAAGCAGGGGAACCTGACGCTCAGGGAGCCAGGAGGGATTTCACCGGGAACACGGAGGGATGCGCGGCCACCGGGAGGGCGCCGCCGTCGCTCCCAACCTTCGGGGCGTGGGAGCGAGCCCCGCAGCCAGGCCACGGCGAGGGCCGGTCCGGGGCTGCGGGGAGACCCGATCCGCGGCAGAGGCGCTCCCGGGGCTCTCGCTGCGACACGCGGGCCAGGGCGTCCCTCCCACCCCGGCAGCAACAGAGAGAGGCGAAATATTAATTAATAATATTAAAAAAAAATACAACCCACAAAAAAACCACAAAACCCACCACGAAACCACCACCAACCAAAAGCCCAAACCCAAACAACTAACTCTGAGAGAGCGTAAGCCGGAGGCGAGAGAAGAACAAAGGAGACAAGTGCAGCCGGAGCTCTCGCAACAGATGGTTTGAAGCTGACCAGATTTCGCGCTGGCATCCCCTTCTCCTCCTCTCCCCGCCCGCCGC
>VXBZ01001311.1:60100-210289 GCA_013399135.1 Heliornis fulica
GAGTCGGTCCGAGCCGCCCGCCTCCGCGCAGCCCCCGCGCCGCAGCTCAGCCCCAGCCAGCGGGGCCGGCACCCCCACCGGCCACAGGTGCGCGCCCGCGGCCCCGCGGCCGGCTGCCGGCTCGCTCGCCCCGTCCCGTCCCGCCCTCTCCCTCACGCTTCCCGCCGCCGCTCACCCAAACTCCCGGCGAAACCGTCCATTTTGGGGGTGGGGGGGAGGCCGGTGCCGCAGCCCAAGGCGAAGCCGCTGTCGCTGGCCGGGACAGGTTCANCCAGTAGAGCAGCTAGTGCCGAGCTCCTCCCGCCGCCGCCAGCGCCGCCCCAGCGCCCCGTGCTGTCGTGCTTCCGACTCCGCCCGCCCTGGCAGCCGCCGCTTCCCCTGCGGGCGGGCTGGCCGCGGCCCCGGCCCACGCCGGCGGGCAGCCTTCAGCTGGCTGTGGCTCCTCAGCCCCGAACCGCTGCCCCGTGCCTGCTGCAGCCCCCCGGAGCTGTTTGTAAAGGGAGTGGGGAGCTGAGGGGAAGGTAATGGGCGGCTGCTGACCGCAGCCTTCGGCCGGGGTCACCGGTCTTCGCCAGCGCACCCCCGGGATAAGCCACTTAGGCGTCACATCTCGGTTCACGTTCAGGAGTTTATACTACGGGGCAGTTCGTGGAAAGGTTAATTGGGCGACCTAATGTGGCGATCCCGGCAATCGAAACGGGATGTTCTAGGATTTATCTAAAAACTTTCGTTCAGACTAGTCTGCCGAGCGTTTCCTCGCTGGATGTTAAGACAGAGGAACCGCCACTTCTGTAACCTCGTGTTTATCAGGGCTGCATATACGGTATCTCCCCCCTCGCTTCCAGCCAGGCTGTCTCCTGTACCTTCACCCATGTGCTCGGTGACGGGGAAGGCAGAAAGTAGAACCAGAAATTCAAGTCAGCCATGCTACGTACCATTTCATCTCCTAGCCAAGAGTGTTTCCTATGTTAAGCAACATTACCAAGTTGTGTGATACATCGCTTTCTCCACGGCCGGGAAAAGCTACGCACCCATTGCGGCATCCTGTTTTGTTACATATGAGTATTTTCCTTCGGCACACTCACAAGTGCTAGTGCTGCAGAGAAACGGGTGATTGTCCCGCCAGCGTGTCACTGGCATTGGCAGCCATGTGTCGTCCCCCTGACAGTCTGGATGTTGTCGAACAGGACTGGGGAGCAACGCACTGCTGGAGAGCAGCACAGACCCAATGGCAGCAGCACGCATTTCCCCAGCACTTTCCATCCTCTTAAGCAGAAGTGTCATTATCTTGCTGATTCTGCAGTATAAAATAAATGGGGGGAGGTTTACGCTTCCTCTAATATGAGCAAAACACCTTGAAATTTTTCATCAAAACCTGATCTCTACCACATTTCCCAGGAAATTTCAGTGTGCAGCTACCTCACTGATGAATGTGAGTGGGGCTGCCTGCAAGCTACCTAAGCAAATGAGCTGTCTTCATACATCCTACAGTCTTGTTCAAAGATGGGACATCATCAGTCACTAAGTTCTGGTCCTAATTACTTGCATAAATACCTGGTATTAGACTTCCTATCTGCTGATGCAGACTCTGGATGCAGAACAGCTCTGTGCAGCCTGCTTCCGCAGCCTTTTCCCTATGGTGAAAGAAGACTGCCATGCAGCCCAGACAAGTGAAAATTCCTTTTAATATGCTGCATTTTACAATCAAAACCAAGATAACCAAAGGACTACAGCTCCGGTCCCATCTCCTTGCCCCCATTTATTACCTCAGGCAGGTTTGCAACATGCTAAAGCATTGGGAGTAGAGAGAGAAATTTCCTTTAGCTAGGAAAAGCGTGCAGGGACTCCAGAGTTTATGAACAGTTTCCTTCAGCAATGGGCCCCTTCCCTCTGAGGCAGAGTCTTACATAAGATTCTTCAGGCAGGTCTTATGTGCCTCGGAACACTGTTTTGTTAAACAAAACTGACTCAAACAAGTGTGCCCAGCTGCCTACTTGAGATTTCAGCAGGACTGCCCTTCAAACATCAGTGATGGAGTGATTGCAAACATCAGTAGGTTTGTAGGTCAAGAAGTGTTGCCTCTGTATTAAAAACTGGAAACAGTCATACAAGTGAAGATGACAGCATAGATAGATCCTTATCTAGCTGCCCAATTCCTACTGAAATTGGTCAGGAGCATCAGTGAATACCTCAGTGGAGGGCATGCATCCAAATACATTTTTTTTAAAAAATGTTGAAGACCTGCAAAGACAGCTAGTGCTCCATAATCCTCTTAGACCCCCAGATGAGTGCGGTACTGTTGAAACCCCAAACTTTGGTTTTAAGATTTTAAAACTAAAACTCTACCACTGCAGGGTTAAGGAACTTAACAAAACCAAACAATTTAAAAGCAAGGAACTTAATCCGTGACTTCTTCACTGGGAATTTCTGAAGAGCAAAGACTGTGCAGAACTTGAAGGATGGCAAACTCCAGCTTTTAATTTCTTATGTTAACTTCTTCAGTCTACGCCAAGTCCTGAATGCTACCTGAGCTTAGGTGAAGTTTTGATTGTAGTGTTCCTTTTTTATTGTATATGTTTTTTATTGTACATTTTACATGGTTGTGGTGTACACAACAGATATAATGGTGGTACAGCCAACACACAATCAGAGCTTGAACAAAATAACTGCTTTAAATATATATGTGGGCACACGTATAACATCTTTACCAACTTTACTTGGCTGATGAGCAGAACAACTTGTAATCAAAGCAAGAAATATTTTTTCTCTAGGTTTCAGAGAAGACTGGCAAATTTCTTAGTAGATCCTAGAGTCTGAGAAGCAGTATGGCTGCTTCAAGTGCCATCCCAAAGGACAAGGTGATTTCTGACCTCTAGTACAGTGCCTATTACTTAACTTGGAGGAAAGAGAAGGTATAGTGCTTTAAGGGGTTTAACTTCTGCTTCTTAGTTGACAATGACTCAAAAATGTGAACCAGAGATCTGTTACAAAGTTTTAACAAGCTTAGTGATTGTCTTCTTTTAGTTTATATTTTGATGATAAAGAAAGATTACATTGTTCAGGGTTGGAGTAAGCTTAGAATATCTTACCTCAGCTTTAAAATCAGCTGAGCATCCAGTTTTTTATTGCTCAGAGAGATGGAAAACTGAGGAAGACAACTTCAATACCGCAGATTGACAGTGTAGGAAACCCAAATTCTTGTCTTCAGGCTGACCCCTTGCAAGTCCCACAGATGCAGGAAGCAATGGACAGGTGCTGGGGTGAGGGGAAGGCCTGCACTGCACTGAGGAGCTGGTGAGCAGCAAGTCTCCATCTCTGCCATGGTAAATCAGTTTGGTGTTACTGATTTTGCCGGACAACGCTGATGTACCCCAGCTTGACGTACACTTGGAGTATCCCTCTTACTATAAGGAAGTTACAGAAAATCTCAAACACAGAAAGAGGTCACCCTGCAATACACAGTGGAACCTACATACATTCCAGAGATTTTTACCCAGCCCTTGAAGGAAACAGGCTATTTTTCCCCCCATTGTTTCATTTCTCTGGCACACTTTCCTTAGACTACAGGTTTTACAACAACACTTCTTGTAAGAATACCTTTGTTTGCTTGGTGGGTTTGTTTTTTTTTTTAGTTTACATAGTTTAGCAACATTCAGCCTGGGAATTGTTTATAACTTTTTAGTGGCTTGAATACAGATTATATTTAAGCATTTTTCCACTGAGGAAACATAAAAGTGATTAATAACTGAAAATGAAAATGCTGAGATTCCTGTACATGAAATTGTGAGTCTGAGCCTACAAGCCACTTCATCTTATGCCTTAGCAAGTGCAATCTGTTTCCCACAGTACTCACCTCCTGTTACTTACACTGGTGTCCAATTTCCTGGACCAGAGTAGAAACATCTGAAGGGAATCTTCTCTCCCCCCCCCCCTCAGTTTTCCCCTCGATGTACCTCTTCACAGTGAAAGCCTAGTATGCATTGTGAAGAGCACCAGCCCCACAGGTCTAGGCCCTGCCTCTCCCCTACTCCCACCTGCAGCCCTGGAACGGAGGGGAGAAGGGATGCTGCTGCTATTTGTAACCAGCAATGCCCTGCAGCTGGTGGTGTGATCAGTGTGGGGTCACTCCCCCAGCTGTGGTGGTTCTCCATTGAGATCTGCATTCTTCGCAGATGTGTTGGGTTCTTTTTTAAGGTGCCTTGTTTTGAAGAGGAACAGTGTTATTGGTTTGCCATCAGGCATAAGATATTGTTAATTCTCCCAAGCAAGGTTCAAGTTATAAGAAGTTCTCGGGGGTGACTGATGTAATGGAAAAAATATGATCCCTGATCTAAAGGAAGATTAAATTACCTCTTCCTGATTCATAGAGTGTACTTCTCTTACCTCCAATGTGGAGTCTCTGGAGCATTTATTTCTAGGCTGTGATTTTTGCCTCTCCACCGAAGCAGCCAAGGGTTCAGTTCCTCTGAATTATCCAAGGGCATGAATCAGCACTTGTAAAGCTGAGTGGGCTAGGGGTCTTTCCAGGGACTTGAAGGCAACAAGACAGCTTCAATTAAAGCTCTTAATTATGCATTTAAATGAAATATGACATAGTGTTTTTAAAATGGAGCTGAAATTGTTCTGTTCTGTCTATTGTCATTTATTCTGATAAAAACACCTTGCTGCTACTGTATAATACGTTAGAGGCCAGGTTTCTTGATATTGCTGTGTAGCCGCTTCTCTCAGGTTTTGTAAATTTTCCTAGAGCTCTGAGGTTAAGGCATACCAATGTGTGTTATGGTCTTCCTCCATTGTCATATAAAGTAGGAACAAAAACTGTCTCCAAAACAAAAGCATCAAAATTTGTCCAAAGGTCTCAAACAGCTAACTTAGGTGGACTTTTTTTAGTCGGATGGTTCATGGTCTTATTTCTATGATGCTAATACTTCATTGTTGATTAACATGAAAAAAGCTCAAGGTTGACTTTTGCAGCTATTTGTAGTGGATCTTTGATTAACTTGTCTAGTTTTCCATTTTAGTGCAAATAAAGTTTGATCACCATTTTCAAAGTCATTCACAAATGATCAGAAATTTTTCCATTTAATACAATAAATATAATCTACTGACAGGGTGGTGGGGTGGGAGGGAAAGCATGTTTTTAAAGATACCGATGATTTGAGAGGACCTCCATAATGGAGACTCAATAGAGACAGTTTTATTTGGATGAAGTGCCAAGATCCCACCTCCTGAAAGATCAAGCTTAGAGTTTGCTAGTTTAGATTGATTATCCCAACACCACAATCCCAAGCCATTCATGAAATTTTGGCCAGGACCACTTAATTTCCTGGGAAATTAAATACGCATTTTGGTTCAAGTGTAGAACCTACAAAGCCCTCTTAGCTTAAGCAGAATTTCACATTGTTGCTTTAATGTATTTAGAAAATGGCAGTGTTACAGAAATGTGACTACTGAGTAAGAGAGAAATAGCAGAGCTCTGTTGCTAATTCATTCAACAGCCCTGGTGAGGAATAAGCAGAGTCAGCGTGATTCCTAAGCATTTGAAAATTGGCAGAGTTTGAGCAGAGATGCTTGAAATTCTGTGTGCACAAGCTTATTTATTTATTTTTTTATTTCATATGAGGGGAAAGGCATTTTAACACAAGAGCAGGTTAAAAATTTTATTCCGAAGCTTTGTTGATATTGAGTTTATATTAACTGAGGAAATCTGAAAAAGCGTTTCACAAAGCTGGAAAAACAGAATCTTATCTTTCTTCATCTCTCCCCAATGGATAAGTAGTGTGGTTCATCAGACTAAAGAGCGCACTCAGGTTTTTTCTCTAATTAGCGAGCTCCTCATGAAATTCATACCTCGGTCCATACCAAGCAATTCTGCTTAAGGTATTACACCGTTTGTCAGTGGAAGGAAGTGCCTGCAGAGAAGTGATACATGACTGTACAGTTTCTTACCGTGAATGTTGATTTTAAACCAGGCCAGCAGTCTGCTGCCGACCCTGTAATAAAAACGAACAGACATGTTTTAGGAGGGTTTATTTTTTGTCCTGTTGTTTTGCTCAGTTTAAGGAATCTTTTATTGTCTTTCATACTCAGTCATAAATTTCTCCCTTGTGTTTGGCCCATTCCCCACTGGGAGTTTAGGATTCTTTCCTATTTCCATTTCTGCATTTTAAAGCTGTGACAACCATCCTATTGACTGGTTATTGCCTAGCAGGGCAGGTGTACAACATTTTCTTTAAGAAAAGATAATGTTAGCATCCATGCTCAGTGAGCAGCACAGTTATCACCAATTTACAGACTGAGAACACCAACAAGGATGTTAATGTAAGACCATAGGCTGGAGATTGATGACTGAAACCAGGCTGGCATAGGCCAAACTGAAATAAAGTGGAAAGAAATATTAATCCTGCAATAATATCTCTCTACAGATAATGTGGATTCAGGGCAAGCCTGCTCTCTGTATACCAGCAGTGCACGACTGAGCTTTTAGGTGTTGGTACCTTCCATGTCTGCAGTAGCAGATGTTCACTTTACTACTCCATGAGAAAACGTAGATCTAGGAAGGAAGCTTCTTCCAGGCTCTTAAACACACACCATTACTGCATTTGCAGGATGGATTGTACAGAAACACAGCATCACTCGCAAAGCCTAATGAGATATCTTGGCTGAATTAATGATGTCAGGACCATCACTATCAATTAGGAAAGCAAAAATTCTAATATTGGTTTCTTACTGCTTATGTCTCAGCTTAGTATCTCCTGCTTTCAGAGGACATTTCAGAGGCATGATGAGGATGATAACTGATCTTTCTTTGGACCAAAGACTCCAAGATGAAGCTTCAAACCTGTTTTGTACCATGAGTCCTAGACGTGAATCCCTAACAGATGTAACCAGGGGAGTTAGATTTTCTGTAGTCAAAGGCCATAGATTATTAACTTATTCATAATAAGGCTGTCTTAGGCATGCAGTGTGTAGCTGGGGTGAACGAACTAATTTTCAAATAGATTTACCTGTGCCTGAAAAATTAGTTAATAAAGCACATTTGTTTTAATTTCCATTACCTACCCTACATTTACAAATTATAGTTCCTGATTAATGACATCAGGAGTTGAACTTTGCCTTTTAAAGCACCAGACCCATGCTGTGCTGTAGACACATTTACATTCCATTTATGCAAGTTGTCCAATTAAAATTTACTAACAGAAAGTATATAATACATTAGAATGAATACATTATTTCCCCTATTAATCTGCTTTATTTGCTCTTCAGCAGAAGTGACCAACCTTTCTCTTTGTCCCAAATGGGAATTAAAAAAAAAAACCTCCCTAAAAATAGGTAACAAAAATAAAGTAAAATTTTCCGGATCAAACTAGTGACTTAGAATTCTTAAATAAAGAATAATTGGGAAAATGAAAGTTTTCCGTTTAATTTTGCTGTATGATTGCATTTAAAAATTAAAAAAGAACATGGTTTGATCCTACATGATACAAATTCCCCCTCGTGCCAAGAGAAACATATCACAGGGTTGAGCCACCTCTGTCACAGGTTGGCCCAGATCTCAGATTTCTCTGATTTATCAAGATAAAAAGTCATTCGTAATGGCATCATCGGCTACTTCAGGTTGCACTTTTAAAAGTAATGATAAAATTTTATCAGTTGCTTTCTAAACAAAGACAAAAAATTACTTTCACACGCTTTCTGGCATATGCCTTTCTTCCTAAACACAGGGACAAATTTCATGTGACATCCAGGAAGAGTTTCTCATCAGACCAAAGTAATAGGCATAACAACTTTTGCAGCCACTCAGTTCCGAGTAGTGCCTGATAGCTCATCCCTGTTGCACTTCTGCTCCCAAAGGATATGTGGAGTGGCTTCTGCAGAGCATCTCAGGTGTGCAGCTGATGTTAGCCTTTCCTTGGGTTGGTTTACTCACCCGTGCTCCCGAGCAAAGCCGGTCCGAATCCAGCATCTTCAGTAACAGCAGCTACTGTCAGTAACTGCAAACAGAGAGAGCTGCATGTGCTGTTTTCTGGAACCACAGCGTGAAGGAAGCAGCATGAATGATACCTCTCTATGCCATCCTCAAAATTTTGCCAAATTGTAGGTAAGGTTAGCACTGTAGGTAGAGGGGAAAATCATGGTATGGTCATTTGAAATTTTCCAAGCTTCCACTCGAAAACAGCAGATGGCAGCAAGAGAGATGGTGTGGGACCAAACCTGGGGGTTACCTTCCTGACCTTGGTGGGTAGTGCTTTGGGTCATTTCTTGGCTAACATTTTTTCTAGTTGGTCATGAAAATATAAGGAAGGTGAAAATGATCTTTTCTTTTAAGCATGTGATCTCGATATCTGTGATCTTCATCCCCAGTGCGTGGCTCCAGTCTCTCTGGCCTGTCCCTGAAATGTCCTTTGTCCTTTAGTGTGGTTTATAATGCTTGAGATCATGCTGAAGGTAAAGGTGACCACCCAGATCAACTCGATTTTTTTATATTGTTTTGAATATTTTACTGGTGAATAGGAATATTACTCCTTCTAAAACATGCTTCTCAGGTAAACTCCTTCATGTGTTGGGGCCAAGACTCACAGAGTTTACAGCTGGCTGTGGGGAATGTATTAGGCTGGAAACAAACTATGAGATCAAATTTGTGCCTGAGCATCACATGATAAATAAATGGAGTCGCAGGCAAAATAAATGCTTTCCAAAAGAAAAATATCATTGGGAAACTACTGTTGCTGAAGCTGTGAGATGAGCATTAAATCATAAGATCACAGACTAGTTTGTGTTGGAAGGGATCTCAAAGACCATCTATTCCAACCCCCTTGCCTTGGGCAGGGACACTCTTCATTAGCCCAGGTTGCCCAAAGCCCCATCCAACCTGGCCTTGAACACTGCCAGGGAGGGGGCAGCCACAGCTTCTCTGGGCAGCCTGTGCCAGGGCCTCACCACCCTCACAGGGAAGAATTTTTTCCTAATGCCTAATCTAACCCTACCTTCCTCAGCTTGAAGCTATTGCCACTTGCCCTATCACTGCACTCCCTGGTGAACAGTGCCTCTCCCATTTCCCCGAAGGACCCCTTTAAGTATTGGTACGCTGTAATTAGGTCCCCAGTTCCACTATTTTGGCAGATATTCTTATGTGAGGTTTTTTTTTTACTCTTCCTGCACATTATATCCAGGCTGCACAGATGTCTTACTGTCAATTCCTTTGCCACATTTCAGATCAGACAACCCAGTCCTCTTCAGAGCCAAATATTTCTAAATGTTCTTTCCTTTTACCCAGCTAATTCTTTCACCATGTTCTTTTCTACAGTGGGATGTAAGAGGGTATTTTCTCCTCAAATGGCCCTGGCAGGTTGACTGCCTGTTCTAGTCCCAGTTCACAACTGGTAGTGATTTTCTAAAGATTCCTTCTTTCAGACTGAAACAAGAAAATTTCTTAGACTCGCCTAGTGACTTCAAAGCTACAGCTCTCTTCCTGTTCCTATGTATGCCTTTTAAAGGTTTCCACTCTCTCTCTAACTCTGCATACTTTGGCTGAAGTATGCATGGTAACAAATGACATTTTCTTTCTGAATAAAACATGCACCGGACAGGCTGTATTGGCTATACGTATTATTTTTCTCTGCCAAATTAAAGGATTTGGAGACGTCTCCAGTATCTCTTCATGCAGAAAGTCATTGTGAGCTGTTTCTTATTTTGCTGTTCCAGCTGTTACAATTTATGGAGATCAAAACCTGATTTAAATGTCCTTCTCGGCAAAGACTGTCATCCAGAATCTTGCTGGGAGAGGACAGGTAGCAGCACAGGAAAGGGGCAGTTGATCAATTTCTCTTATTTTTCTTACTTCAGTATGATTGCCGCTTCATTTTGTGCTTGAGGTGATGTTCTAAAATCCAGGAAGTCCCCACTAGATGGTGTTTTTTGTCACGTCCTACCTATGTCAGCCTTCCAGCATCCTTCAGAGCTGGGAGTAGCAGAGGATTTATATCGGACTGTATACTGGATAAGACCATTGCCACCTGTTCTTCCGTGTCAGACCACACGGGGATGAAAGGATGGAGTCTGCCAAAATCTTTGCCAAGATGGAATAACCAGTTCTCTGATTTGTAGGTAGACTATAAAGGTAGTGGCTAAGTGGAAAAAGCAAAAAGCACTGTCAGGTACCAGTAGTCTGGATGAAAGCATCACTATTTAGACTGTAAGGGTTTCAGGTATATGAAACAGAATAAAGCTTGGTTTTGATGACAGGCACTTGGAAGAGCTTTTGAATTATTCTGGTTCCCAATCATTAGTAAAGAGTGACCAATCCTGAGGACTTAAAAATCTTGATTAAAGCTAATAAACACGATTAAAATAGCAAGAGAGTTACAAGACTGCAGCAACTGGAAAATGTGGAGAACGTGTTCATTCTGCCAGCTGGTGGGGGGAATGGAGTAGCCTTTCTTAGCAGACCTGCAGTCAAATTAGTCATCTTTCTCTTGATTCCTATGCTTTGTGTTTGTGTTCCTAGGAGGAATACTGCTGAAAACATGCTGTGTGCTTCAGAAACCAAGTGAAGGGCTACATGTGAATCATTTTTGTATGTAGCATATGAAGTGCTGCTGTCCTTCTGCAGGATGCAGAGGGGAGTTGGTGGGCAGGTACCAGTTTCTCACTCTGCTCATCTGTCCATTGTGTGGGCAACTGTACCACACAAAATCAAAACACTACCCTACCCCAGCAGCGGTGCTTTGTGCCCATTCCTGCTCAGCTAGCTCTCTCTTAAATAAATGTGGGAGAGTGAAAATGCTCATCTCACAAATGCAGGAAAACTACAGGATGCACGAAGGGTCTTTCTCCATAAATTGGAGTTTGTCCTCAGAACTCATTTCCTTTTATTCAAGAAAGTGTTTTTAAAAATGCAAACTGTTATATGTAAACATCACTGAAACCCCATTATGTCTGTGTCGTGAGAGTGGAATAAGCGCTGTTTGAATGTAATGTGAATATACAATACAAATAAAATGCTTTGGGTGTACTTGGAATAAAACATACTTGAATTTTATTTTTATCCTGTGTTAAGTTCCTGTATAATCTATACTGGTTCCTTAAACAAAGTTGGTCTGTATTTCATCTGAAAAAAAAAATCAAGGAGGGACATATACCCCTTTTAAGAGAAAACTCACATTTCCTTTTCATTATTTCTACTGCTTGCTATATGGCTGCAAGTACAGTATTTCCCCCAAGTTCATTTCATCAGAAGAATTTGAATCACCACTGGAATGTGTGTGGTGAGCAGAGAAACTCTACCGGCAGCAAAGCCCCTCATCAGAAAGAGTGCCTAGTAGTTTTAAGACTGCATTACGGCTCAAATTGATTTTGTGGTGACTTTGGTTTGGTTACTTGCCATTATTCCAGCAAACACAAAGATCAAAGAAAGTTGTATTGATTGGCTCAGGTCCAGTCAAAAACAAAGATTTGTGTCTTCTAATGTAACTAACATTTTACAGATGGCTTCATTCATGTTAAAGCCGGGGATACATGTAGATTGAATTATCAGAGGATTAGAACCAGCTGCATTTAGTTTGCATTTTCTATCCAGCAAAATGCACAGAGCAGACTCTTCCTATACAAGTTCTAGCAAATACCTAAAAAAAAATCCAAACCCCATGGATACCAATTGAGGGTCTGAGGGTCTGCTCCTATTTACTCCTGGTTACATTTTCTTCAAAGAAACTGCATTTTACATACCTGAACTCATGAGTTCAGGTCCATAAATCTCTCACACTTGACTTGAATTAAAGGTAAAAAAGGATCACAGTTGGAGAATTTACTTGAATAAAACAAGAATCCAGGCCAGTATCAGTAGAAGATCCACAAGTCTGTGGAATTGACTTCTCAGCTTTCTGCCCTATATTTTGTGAATCTCTTAAAGGATTTGGGACAAAGTGATTCCCATTTTGTAAGGCTTTGCACTGACTCTGCACATTTCCAAATGACAACACCAGATGCAAAAGAATTAAGAATCAGTACCAGTGAGTCATGGAATGGTCTGCTAACAGAAGTATTTTGAATTATTTGTTCCTTTAGATTCTGAGCATCAAAATCTTTCCAGGATGCCTCAGAATACACAATATTATGCATAGTGTTAAAACAGAACATCTAGACTTCCACTGCTCAGATAGATTAACCACAACTGATTAAATTTGTTTAAAGCTCTTTCAAGTCACTAATAAAAGAACACTCACATTACAAAAGTGTTCAAATATACCTTTTCTTATTATTAATAATCAAAATACCAGTATACACACTTACAGAAAATGTATTGCCCTTAACTAAATTAAACAGAACTAGGTTTCCTAGCATTTGCATTATGTAGTTTACTCTACTCTAGGTTTTTAGGCTTATTACCCATGAAGTAGTATGAAAACCAAGGATAAATTCTTGATTAGTGCTCATGAAGGCTTCTGGTTTTGATGTACACTGAAATTATTAGTGATTCTCATCTGCAAGAAAGTGATTTGCTGCAAATTTGCTAAATTAATCCCTCTTGCATGTATGTCTTAGATTTAAAATATACTATTAGTGATTCTTAATAAGAGGTGATTCTTGCCAGATTTATTGCATGGGATAATCTCACCAGAAATCATTCAGCCTTGCTAGGAATAAGCACTCCCTATCTTTATTAAGTCCAGGGGATATTTCTTTGCAGAACTTTTTTTGTGAAGCAGATCACTTATGGTAAAACCAGCATGCTTCTGCAACACTTTTCACATAAACTTGAAGTCCCTTTACAGCATATACTGATGCTTCTGAGAAATATGGCTTTGTCTTGAGCACAGAGCCAAATCAATTACTAACTCTTCATACGTAAGGTATACATTGCTGGCCAGGGCTGTAAAGCCGTGTGATTTTGCATCGGGTGTTATAGCCATACGATTTTACTATAAACGTAGCTTTAATCTTGTGAGCATGTATTTGCATCAAAGGGAAAATACAAAGCAAAGTCTTAACTCTGTCTTCTTCTTGGCTTGGCAGTCTTCAAGGATTGCATTGGAGCTGTACAGGTTCACCCGGTTAAGCATCTCTGTATTTTTTCGCCAATTACCTCCTCAATTCCCAGGAGCAGTGAGTGCAGTCAGACTTGCAGCAGCAGACACCAGCAAAAAGCATTATTCAGCTCCCAGGAGATTATCTTCTGGAAGTCCTATCTCATTTTTTCTTTTGAATACTAGTTTAGATGGAAAATGTGGCTCTTAACATTTTCTCAGCCATACCAGAGAAGAGAGGAAGGCATTTGGGCCCTGAGCTCAGTAAGAGCCTGGATATTTGTGAAAAGAATCATTTCAGGTTTTGTAGCAATTTGTACTAGTTTTAATTGGGTCTCTAATCAATTTTTACCAGGCTTCTGCTCACAGAAAGAAATCAGCTTGCAGAAGGCTTTAACAAACACATGTATTCTGTCTTTCAGACCATTCGGTTTGCGCTCTGCTTAGGGTTTAGAACTTTCTTCACTCCAGGGAAATGGAAAATGCTTTTTGCCGAAATCTGAAATTCTCTTATAAACAGATTTCCTGTTTCCAGGACTTCAGAAGAGACTTCTAATTTCATCATCAATTTTACCAAATTAATAGCTTATGACAAGAAAAATTATATGAAACATATATTCTCATGCAATGTATACTCTGTGAACCACAGAATCATAGATCATTAGGAGTTGGAAGGGTCCTCGGAAGATCATCTAGTCCAGCCCTGCTGCCAGAGCACAAATTGACACACATTGTGTTTTAATACAATATGTTGCAATAAAAATCTATAATTAGGCTCTATGGTCTTTTCTGACATGTTGATGTCTGTCTCCAAAAAAAAGTGTAAATCAATCATTAGAGATCTGCAGAGCTGCAGCGATTTTCAGAAGCAGAAAATGCTGCAGAGTGTTCCTATGCTGAAATAATCACAGTGCAATTTCTGCTTGCAAGAAACACACCTCTTCAGGGATGGATCTGATCTGATCTGAGATTTACTTGCACAGCACTGATCAAGAGAGGCCACAGATCTGTGGGGAAGGCACTGACCTGGGCTGGGAAGAGCTAAACTCTCCACAGCCTTTCCTGGGGGACTCTGAGTGAGCAGCTCTGCTTTCCCGCATCCCAATTTGAGGGAGGGGTTCCCATCCTGCGGAGAGATTTCCCATCCTGCGTGGGATCAAAGGGGCCCTTTTGCTCTTCTTACTCAAATACTCAGGGGGGTACTGCATGAAAAGTAGGCGTCAGGAAGCATATGCAGCTTGATTCACCAGTGTGGTGTGAAGGTATTTCAGACTTTCTGTTCCAACCTTTAAAAGGCAAACAGATTTGGGGAGATCATTTTCCTGATTTCCCTGCCTCGCCCAGCCCCAAATCACTGGCTGCTACTCATGGGTCACATAAGTAAGTCTGCACCAGCAGCTAATGCAAAACACAATATTGCAGAGAGGAAAACCACCTGTAAAACCTGATCTTAGTCTGCTAACATAAGTATAACGTAGGAATGAAGAAATTTGAATAAAGAGATATTAAAGAAAAAAATCTAGGCCAGCTCTTCTCCCATTTACTTGCCCAGACTGGAAGACAGATTTCATGTTGATTTGTGCACACTGGCCATTTGGGACACCGTCTTCTGATGATGTCCAGGAACATCCTGAAGTGCTGCTGACAACCATCTCCATTCCAAGGGACTCACACCAGGAAATAATTGTGCAGAGAGGTGTCGGTGAACATGGGTTCAGTTTCTAAATGCAAACTTCTACTGCCTCAGTATTAAGTCCAGCCAACAACTTCAATGTAAATACCAGACAGTAATAAAAAGAGATAAGTCTGATGTTGATTAACTAGAGGTTTTGTTATAAAATCAGGCATGAGAATTAATGATTCTGACTAGCCACACAGCATCAAGTTCAAGAAATTGCTTCACTGATTGTTTCATGAAGAGGGAAAATGAAGTATGGAGAAGGCCAAGTTGTGTGATATGACCGCTTACATCATTAAATGTATTATTAAGACATATATAGTATAATATGTGATGCAATTCTAGTTTTATAAAATGGATCCTGAAACTCACTGGAAACTGGTAATACTTGATACTTTGTACATCTGGTTATCTGCAGAGTTGCTGAATGATGCCAATGGGAACTTACCTCTAGGTGTTCCTATTATCTTTTGCAAATCCTGACCTGGGTACGTGAAGCTTTCTGAAGCTTTTGTAGATTATAGGTATTTTCCTAACAAGTTTATCTTATTATTCTGCCTGTGGATTTACTAATTAACTATGCCTGTAAGACACCCTATGGCCTTAATTGGGTACAAAGGCATTAGACAGAAATCATCAGAGGAACTGGTAAGATGAGAGTTGAAGAGAGGCGTGGGGAGAAGGCAAGGAGTGTCAGAAGTGTCAGTGGGGAGCTAAGCGACGGTCTGAAGGGGGAAACGTGCTTACTGCTGTGGCACCAGTGCTCCATCTGCTGCATGGGCAGTGTGGTTCTGCAGATGAAGTAGTTCTGGAGAAGGTGCAAAAGCTGACCTGAGAAGGTCTGAAGTCTGGAGTGTGGTAGGAGCTGTCAATGGAGCCATCTTGGCTGCCTGGGGCTGCGGCTCTGAATCCCCAATTGACTTTGTAGCTCTGCAGAGATATCTATTGAAATAAGTTAACAGGGGCTTGTGTTTCTTTTTAAAATCACCTGGAAATAAGAACAGCACAGAATCTGTAAGTTTTCTGCACAAAGAATGAATTTATTTTTTTTTTAAATGCAGGCCCTGCGCTTGTAAGTTCAAAACGGAGAACCCATAATGTATATACACGGGTGCAACTGCTCCGTATGGCTTGATCCCAGTCCCCTGAGATCACTGACAACTTATTTTGTGTTAACTTAAATCGACTTGGAGTAGGACCTGGTAATAATTAGAGTACAAAATGTCTGGCACTCTCAGGAAAACAGGTGGATGAATCCATAACTAAGCAAATATGAACTTATGCATATTTATTGTGGACAGCTGCAGGCAAAACCCCTATGTTTTAACCCTACACAGCCTTTGTTATGTGCCTGCATTCCTCTGCACTGGCCACCTGTTATTTATCAGTTGCACCATACCAGCATTGCCATATGAGGAAGAATTGTCCGTGATTGATACGGACACCATCCCTGTCACACAGCTTCGCCCGAGGGACTCCCGGGAACATCAGGGACATCCAGTATGAAAAAGGACTACGGGCTGGCTTGAGTCCTTGAGTCTGGATCTTTTGGAATAAACACATGTGGCTTGTCACCTCCTCTTTGAAAAGGACAAATTTATAAGAGCATGAAAAACAAAGATACCAAATCTCCTACCACACTCTCCACCCATAAATCTGTTTTTCAACCTTTCTGGGACCAGTTCAAACTATCAGTTGAGTATGGCTTAGTATTAATTATCAATAATCATTTCAGAGATAAGGAGATTCTGTGATAAAGTACATAAAAAAGCAGCAAGGGCTGTGTCTAGCAGACATTAAGCATACAACAATTTTCATGGAAAAAAACCCCACCACCTTAGCAATACTGTGTCACTGGTTCACTTCATGATCTGCTCTGGAAAGGATGAGGACCACTTCCAATAAAAATGAATGACAAATCTCCACTGACTCCAACAGCAGCAGGCTTAAACTTTAAAATGCTCCTTTTGTTTACCCCACACTGACTGCTAAGTGTCTGAGGAACCAATATACTGCACAGAATTCGAAACGGACATTCCAGAAGATTTGGGAAATATTCTTGCATGTTTTCAGTAGCTCCTTTGCATGTAGTTAATTTACTACCTACTCCCACTAAATCCACTGACATCAACCGTAGTCTTTTGTTCTTAGCTTCAGAAGGTTTTGCATTAGGCTCTATAATTTCACTTGGAATATATAATTAAGGATGAAATCCTGATTTCTTTGAAGTAAATGACAGAACTTCAATTTTGCTTAAGTATTAATGCTGCTGATTACAAAGATAACCTTCCTCCAGGAATTCAATTCAATTTATATAGTTATATTTTTATGTATATAATGACTAATGTTTCCCCATTATTGTTTAAAAGAGATTTCAAATTCTGCACAGCTACATTTGCTTGCCTACAGAAGACAGAAATACTTAAGAAAATCTTCCTAGGACATTATCTTTCTTAATGAAATAGTTTTGGGTTTGTTTTTTGTTTTTTGNTCATGAATCTGCCAGGGTAACACTGAGGTGATCATCAGTTGTCAAGATGATCTGAATCTGAAGCTGGTAAACACAGATGGAGTTTCACATTTCAGGCACCTAGTGTTGTGGACATGCAAAAAAAAATACCAGGAAAAGATGTTAACATCCACCTTCTGATCTGTGTTGTCTTAATTTATTTCTCTAGATGTTTATCTGTACTGGAAAACCATCATGAGTTAGCCTATGGCCTTACACTTTACATAAATGACTTGGTAAAAGACCTTCCTTCACTGTCTTTCAAACTCCTGTTTACCATTACAGCTATACCTGTACTTAGTGAGGCGTTGTAGTACAGAATTTAAATGACACCATGGGAACTTTACAGTTTCTTGTTCTTTCCTCCTTCCGTCCAAGGGGTCATGACTGAACTCATAAATACAAAGCAGGTATAAATTTCCAGTGCCTGTTTGTTTTTTGTAACATCCCCTCTAATTCTTGCAGTCCTTTTGGTGGTATTTCCCTGGGAAGAAAAGGGATCCTCTTCCTCAATTTGCCATCAAACTGCTTTTTCTTCTTTCGAATGAGTATTTCATTCCTCACCAGGCACTATCAGTCAATTTAAGATATATATTTTTTAAAGCCAGAGTGTTTGGTTTTAATGGCACAATTTTTCATTTGGATCAGTCTGAATTAGAGCCAGAAATTGCAGAAAGAAAACACATGTATGACTCTGCTGAAAGCTATTGCTGGCCTAATTCTGCATTGAATTAAGGAGTTTTGAAGTTTTACTACACTCTGGAAAACACTCTGTCTCTTTTCATATCCTAGAGCTTTGTGTACCTACTAGTTCACATTACCTGGTCCTTCCTCTTCACTGTCCCAAGGATGGTTTCTGCAACAAGGCAACAATTGCTAGTGGGTGGTTATAACACTGTGAAATATCAGTAAAAAGAGCAAGACACCAACTGCTTATGTTGTCTTTGCTTTGAAAGGCAAGAACGGGCCAGCAGAATATCTACGAGTGGCAAACTGTGACATTTTTACCCTTCCATTGTATCTTCAGTGCTTTGTGACCACTAAAGTTATGCAAAGGAAATGAAGTACACAGTGAAAATATGCTTCTCTAACACTAGAGATGAGCATTTACCTCTTTTTATTGCACATTATCTGTCTTATTTTTTAAATAATCTATAGCTACAGCACTATGCTCCTGTCGCTGAGTAACATAGGTGAAGAATAGGTAGGCATCATAATGAATCCTCCTCAGTTCTCCAGTTGCTTTGCTTTCCTCTAGGACATACAGTGAGATAACAGGTTAGTGACAGGCATTTCTCTGCATACTGCCTCTTCCCCCCAATACTCTGTCATGGAATACAAAGCCTTGGATTTATGTATTAATGGAAAAGCTATCACTTTTACTTAAAAAAAACCCCATGGAATAAGGTGCCTCATATCCATTGTGCATTAGGGGTAACCAGGGAGGATGGTAGTGCTGGATAATTTGTGCTTTATAAATTCATGCGCTCTGTTACTGCACCATATCCTCCCTTTGTACTGCAACCATTAAGTCTGAACTCTCCATAAGCATTTTTCTCTGTCTAGATATAATAGCAGCTTTTTGCCTGACCATATATTATATATTTAACATATCCTTAAAAATCCCATTTCCCAAGATTTCCTTTTAAATATAGATGTCTTCCAAATCCTCCTAAATATATATAGCTGTTACCATTAATCTAGTATAAAGGTAAGTCTATGACAAAAAAAAAGTGCCATCCAGTTATAAAGAGACAAATAGATAATGTTACCAAGCATACAAAAATGTTACCTGGCAGAAAAAGATGAGGAGATAATGGTTAGGCAAGAATCTCCCTCTTTTGCCATTGTAATACCTTAATCACATCAGTGGATTCCCTGCAACCCGATTTGTATTCCTAATCCACTGCAGAGAGTGTGGTCGGACAATAGGTCCCTTGTGCTAGGTCCCTCTAGTTGGGACAACAGATGGGAACAGCGTCAGATCTGCTGCCTCAGGTAACATCGAGTGGCATTAACAATCACAGGACTCTGGATCCACCACAGGTGCCTGCAAATCTAAGCAGGCTTCAGCAGCACATAGCACCAAACCAAAGCTATGTGTTTATTAGTACTTACAATGTAGTTCTCATTTTCCTCATAGACTGTGAATGTATGGATTGTTCTAATTATCCACGAGGAGTGTATTTCGCAAGAAATATTTCTATGCTCCCAAATAACTGCAGTTATTATATAAACTTCACGATCTGGGGTTTTGATCAGGCTGCATCATTAACTTCTGTTTCATGATTCATTGTGTGCAATTCTTGGAACTGTTTCTTATTTCAATGGTCTTTTAAACTGTCCCTTTATTGTTGCTTTGAAGTCTAAGGTTTGGATTTGGTGAGCTTCCTAGAAGTAAACCTCAGTCCTTCTTGCTTCCCTGCTGACATCCTTTGGAGAACACAGTGATCTATCCCATGAGGTCTTGGGGAGTGGTCAGATGTGTTCAGCACAAGAGTGTGTTCCTCCCCTGAGCTCTTCTTGTCAACAGTACGATACCTTTACTTCCCGTGTCTCCGAACTGTTCCTCAGCAGACTACATATGGAATTTATTGTTCTGCCCTCTTTATATTTTTCAACTTGTTATATGAAGGAGGTAACAAATCCTTCCCTCACCACAAAACACCATTTTTGCCTGCCGTGGTGGTCTTTAACCACATCATGTGTAGCCTGAAAGTCAACAGAGTTAGTTATGTTTGGCTCAGTTTCTCTTCTTTTTCCATGCAGTCATCCCATGTTCTCAGCTGACTGCAGGTGCAGGAAGTGGACTTCTGCATAAACAGACCCCCAGAGAGACAGGGATCTCCCAATATTGACTCCTGGTAGTACCTTTTTAGCAGAGCCAGCCTGACAACCATCTGCTCACACAGCAACACCTGTCCCAGACACCGTTTTGACTCAGTCTACCTCCTAGTCTCTACATATCTGCAATTACAACCCTCTACATAAGTCTCTTTATGAATTTCTACATTTGCTCTTTCAAGACAAGCAGTCTCGAAAGGAGACGTTTTTAGCAGGATGCCTTCAAAAGAGAGAGCTCAAAAAGGATGTGACCATTAATGAAGCAAATCTTACCGCTGCTGGGAAAGTATGTTTTAGTACAGTTTGGGGCTGTCCTTACCCAGCAGTGCTGTGCACAGGTGGAGGGAAGCCATGTGCATTTACAGAGGGAGAAAAGCTTTCAGCTCTCTGCAGCACCTTCAGCTGACTCTTACGTACATTAGCTACAAGTATGTTATTTTCCTATCAATTTAAAAAAAAATATTTCAGAAGCTCTCTGTGGACCATAACTGAGACTTCCTCACCATTTCACAAGTAGCTGAGCTATAGTGGGCAGGAGGTCCCCCTTCACATTGCTGCCTGTGGAGGCAAAGTTGGTGGTAACAGACAGGGTTCCCCATGGCGCTCTGAGGCTCCCCTCTGCTGACAGGCTCACAGCATGCCCCCATGCTGCTCATCCTTGGGGAATAGGAGGGCTATGGCGAGGCTGTCCCAGGTCTCCACTTGCACTGGCTCCATGAGGTCCACCAGAGACCTTGGATCTGAGGCCAAAACATGCTCCTGATGGTCCTGGTGCCAACAAGCAGCTGGAATGAAAAAGGCACTTCCCTCCAACCCAACACTTCTATAATCATATTTTGCTCTTATTCCAAAGATGGGTTTTGCCCTGTTGTTTCTTCCCCACCCCTGATGTCCATCAGGGCTGTACCATCAGCCGAGACTCCATGTGGTCACAGGACTGTCAGAACTGGACCTTCAGGACATGGAACATGGAGCCTCTCAGCCCCATCATTTCACAGAGACTTCAGCTTCTTCACAGGGGACATGCAAACAGAGGAAATAGTCCTTACTCCTTCTCTCCACAGCACATACTCCAGAACAGAGAGACTGTGGCCTTCTGGTTTTCATTATGAGTAAATGCTGGAAATGTGGTATGCATTTTTCCAGAAGGGGCATGTTGTGGATTTAATTTATGGAAGTAAGGAAGAAAGGAAGAGTCTTCTAGATTTCCTTTGGTTCAGCATTTTGTACGAATGTGAGAACTGAGGTAGCATTGTGCCATGTCTTCCAATGATTATTAGCCAGATGTCTGGGTATATACTGTTAAAAGTTATAACACTATGAAGAGGATACGTGGGACTGTTTTATTTGTAAAGGGGTTGTGTTCAGGAATCGTAGTAACAGTTTGTGATAAGGAGGTCATATACCTAGATGAAAAAAAGCTGCAGTATGTGGAGGCTATTTCAGTTCTGAAGCCATGATATTTTTAGCACCTTAATTTTTGAGTAACTTCTACCATAGCTATATGAAACTTAGACATACACAATACGTGCAAGGAATGCAGAAAAAAAGGCTTATTTTACTTCAACTATGCATATGTACTGGGCTGCATAGTACAGCATGTGTATTGGGAACTGGCTTAGAGCTGAGACTTGGCAGTACACGGGTGTCCATGGGACAGATAAATGATCAGTTTGTTCTGACAGACCCTGGTCTGCGCCTACAGAATTGTAACAAGACCTCGGCCGTCAAAAAAAAACCAAACTTCAGGAGAAATATGGGATGTCATAAACCTGATTCATTCTTACTTTGTAAATATGTATATCAGGAGTAAGGTTTTTTTTTTATCCACTGAGGTTAAGATCTCACTTGAAGAAATGGGCTCCCCTTGTCTGGTAAGTGAAAACTCATGTCTGGTGTGTGCGAGCATTTTGCAGAGCGAAGGCAGTGCACCTGGGCACGTGGGATTTCTGCCGGGAGGTAAGGCTTCAGGGAGCATGAGAAGCGTAGGCAGAAAATCAATAAAACAAAAATCCACCTTTAATTACTTGTGGAGAAGATCTCTCTTCTTTCAAGTGGAGATGCTGTAACCCAGTATTTGATCCTTTCTTTACAGGACACAAGCACCATCCTGAACTCCGTGGCAGTTACTTCACCAGAAAAGGTCTCTCCCTTAAGAAGTGCCAGAATTTTGGCACATGAACAGCACGATCCCAGAGCACAACAGGGAACTGAAGCAGATGCACCAGCCTTGTGCATTTAGAGTCAAAAGGTAGATGACAAAAAACAGGAGATCAGTCTAAAAATCATGAGAGAAAAATGCTAGCTGTGCAATCCTTTCCATTTGCTTTGGATCATTAGAAGTTTTCAATTTAGTTTCAGATTTTCTCTGCAATCCCAGAGGAAAATTAATTTTAAAATGGAACCTACAGGACTCGAAACCAGAGTTAAAAAAAAAACCAAACAAACCAAAAAACCAAAACCACAAACCTTCAAATGGTAAGAGTTAGAAATATTACACTCAGAATATGACATGAGTAGCTGGGAAGGACTGGTTTATTACAATTAGAATGAAGAAAGAGGACATCAAATTAATTCCAGAACTTGATACTGCTGACATGATGAGGGAAGGTAAAGGACAATATAACGTACTGATATGATGCATATGTTTGCAGTGAATCTATTGTAGTGATGGGAGGTTGCCAAAGACTTAAAAAAGTGTACGCACACACACAAAAGCCCTTCTGTGAGAGGAGAGCTACGCATCTCCCTGCAAATTCTGGAACTAATCATGAAGACCATATTTCTTTTTTCCCTCATCTCATGGTGAAGCAGACTGGGTGTTAGCTTGGGAAGGAAAGCCCTACTGCCACCACAAAATTGTCTTGGGCTTCCCTTCATATTTTAGCTCAGCTATACTCACCCTTTCACTGAAGGAGCCACAGATACAGACAATATCTTCTCTTTCCCATTTGTTCTCCCCGCAGCTCTGGTTTAACGCTTCACATGCACACTCAGGGATGTTGGAGGTGTGTTTCGTAACTGCGGGTGGGGGAAAGCTTGTGAGTGCTGAGGGCAGAGACCAAGCAGGAGCACAGAGGTACTGGTGGGAGTCTGCCACCTCTGTTATGTTTTGGAGGACAGCAGGGAGGGCCAGTTGCTGTGCCCAGGTGGGCTCTCGTCTCATCTGTGTTCCCATGAATCCAAACTGCTTGTTGCTGTAATGATGAAATGAATTAAATACATTCAAATCAGGGTGCTGATGCTCTTCAAAGCAAAGGGACTGTACACATAAAGAGATGGGGGTTTCCCCCGTTCCAGCAGACACCTGAATTGACACCAGATACACTGCAGCAAGCTGATGGCACCAAGCATCGCCCCCTGAGTATCATGAAGGTAGCAGGAGCAGGAAAACTGGCTTTGAGGAGCAGGATAGCTGTGTATTCACTCCTCCAGGAATAACTGGTAGTGCTTCTAAGCCAGCAGGGGTTTGCTGGAAGTAACTTGAGTGCCTCTGGAGGGTACTGTCCTGGGCAGCCTTCAGACCCTGCAAAGGGCCGTGGCAGCTGATGTTTTCCCATCTATGAACGGCCTGCAGACAGCTCCACAGGATCCCAGATCTCCTCCTCAGGCAAGAGCAGATTTAGTAGAGAGCAGAAAAGAGACATATTTTCACAGCAGGGAGGAAAAAAGAAAGATGAGGAGTGTGGCATTAAACAAGGAAGAAAATCCAATGGGGACAAAGAAAGTTGGCAGCGGGAAAAGCCAAGTCCAAGTACTAGCCTGTGGGTTGCATGAATTATCTGTATTATCTGCAATTAAGATAATAGCTTCCAGGGCAGTTACTGTGGAAGACGTCCCACAAGACTCCAAAAGAAATAATTTAAAAAAATCCAACTACAGAACAGAAAAACAAAATGATACACAGATGAGAGATCCCGTTTTGTACTCTTCAACACGCCATTCTCGAGAATATGTGATGATTTTTTATGTCTTCAGTGTTTTTCCTTCCCTTTCTAATGCTGGGTTTTCTCTCAACTTTTCTTCTTTTCTTTTCTTTTCTTTTCTCTTTTCTTTTCTTTTCTTTTCTCTTTTCTTTTCTTTTCTTTTCTCTTTTCTTTTCTTTTCTTTTCTCTTTTCTTTTCTTTTCTTTTCTCTTTTCTTTTCTTTTCTTTTCTCTTTTCTTTTCTTTTCTTTTCTCTTTTCTTTTCTTTTCTTTTCTCTTTTCTTTTCTTTTCTTTTCTCTTTTCTTTTCTTTTCTTTTCTCTTTTCTTTTCTTTTCTTTTCTCTTTTCTTTTCTTTTCTTTTCTCTTTTCTTTTCTTTTCTTTTCTCTTTTCTTTTCTTTTCTTTTCTTTCCTTTTCTTTCCTTTTCCTTTTCTTTTCCTTTTCTTTTTTCTTCCTTACTTGTTCTCTGTGCATAAATCATCATGGCTGGCACCTTCTTGTTGACCTCACCCGCACGAAGAAGTCTCATGCAAAGTAGTTCATGATATGGTGGCAACGTCTGAACCATATTTCACATGAATGCTCATATATCATTGTTTGTAACACTCCAAGTGCACGATTGCTGGAGACAAGTACAAATTACCCTGCTGGAAGGATAGCTGGTGAGATTTATGTTGTATCATTGCCTGTTCTTCCAATAGGAAGTCCCCTTTGCTGGTGCAAGTATGACCCCTCCGTTGAGCAATATACTACATGGCCAGACATAGAGAGTCTAGCCTTGCTGTCTTTATGGTGCAATACCTAAATATGCTACAATACCTGACATAGCTCCAACTGAACCAGCTCCAGGACTGGGAACAGTTTAGCTGCATCAGCACAGTGGTATGCCTGGGCTAATTAAAATAGGGCAGAGGCTGCACAGATACAGTTATACTGTTCCTGAAACCAAGATACTATCTCAGCAAAGATCTGCACTGTGCAATTTAGATATACTCTTTGAGACCAATGAGAGATGTATGGATATATCCTCCAAGATTCAGAGATGAGTACCAGTGTAATAGTTTTCACCTTACCTACCTGTTTTAAATATTGGCACAACCCGACACAAAATTCATCTCCTTTCCCACGTTTTCCCCTACATTCCAAGAGCTGCTGAAGAAAAACAACAACACATGACCAAAAATGACTCAAGTAGGGAGTTCAGGAGAGTCCTCAGCCCATTCTTGTAAAATTCTGGTGTAGAAATTATCCAAGCCTTCCCACTACTATCAGCCATTCTCACTTGTTTGTAACTGCTGGAAATTTGTCCGTTTTCTCAAAGTTGACCATTTGTTCCAACACACATGCTGAATGATTCATGTTTTTTCACTCCTAATCTTTGAAGGATCTCTCCTCACTGTTCTTAACCGTACTGGCATTAATTTTTTTGCTTCCTTTTTCAAGTTTCTGCAATGGTTTGTAAAGATCATCTACGATACATATTTTTATTGTAAACTTCCTTTTCCCCTCCACTTGCTATTTTTAAAATTTCAAGGGTGCTTTCTGCATTATCAGTGCTACCAACACAGCTTGAGTGTTGCAATGATGCAGAATTTTCCTCATTTCTTTCCCCCCTCAAGGTCACAGCTTGCTGACTGCCTTCTGCCTTCTGCCACACAAAGATTAGTGTCATCCTTTTCCATGTCCTAGGTGTAAATGGTGGAGGACCTCAGCTGATTTCTTGTTGGCCAGTTCTTTCTCTATTGAAGTGAAGGAACTGGTGCTTCCTGAATACATTTAGTCTCAGGTTGTGTTGGATGGAGATTTTTCAGTCTGGAAAAGAGGAGGCTGAGAGGACACCTTATCACTACCTACAATTATCTGAAAGGAGGCTGTAGAGAGGTGGGCGATGGTCTCTTCTGCCAAGTGACAGGTCATAGGACAAGGGGAAATGGCCTTAAACTGCATCAGGGAAGGTTTGGATTAGATGTCAGGAAGAAACTCTTCACCAAAAGAGTCACTGCCCAAGGAGGTGGTTGAGTCAACAACCCTGGATGTATTTAAAAGACGGATAGATGACGAGTGCTTAGGGATATGGTTTAGGAGAGGACAGGTATGGTTGGACTTGATGATCTAAATGGTCTTTTCCAACCTTGTGATTCTGTGATTTCCCCTGTATCCAGGCTCAGTAGAATCATCAAGAACTGTCTTCAGGGAAGAAAATATGACAGCTCACAAGCAGTGTTACTGGCTGTGGTAGGACTGCATATAGAGGTTGCTTGGGAAACAAAGCAGATAAAAACACCTCTAGAACTTTCTTATTTGTTGCATGTTAATAAAAAGACAAGAAATAATCAAATACTCCTTAGACTCACTCTTTGTCCTCCCACTGACAGTGGCCAATAGAAGATACCGGGGAGAAGCTCAAGACCTTGCACAGGGTATCACCTCCAACTCCAGAAGAGTTTGGCTTGGACTCTTCCTGTCTTGGAGGTAGTGTTTGGGGTTTTTTTTTACAATGCCCAAATGTTTTTCTTGCACATCTTAATCCACAAGATTTTGGAAGCCATGTCATCCTTTAGGAACAGCAGTGCCCCATGACAAGAATTTCCACAGCTCAGCCATGCGCTGTTTAAAAAATTTGCAGACAAGTGTTGAAAATTTGCCAGTCAATTCAGTTTCACGTGAGGCTTCCCTCCAGAGCTCTATTGTTTCACTAGAATGCAGACAGACAAGCTGAGAAACATCATCAGCTTGAGAGTAGGGATCTGCAAGCTAAACCAGTGAGAAATGTGCAAATATAGATGTTCATGAAGCCCTGATCATTTGCTAATTAGTTGATGGTATTTTACAAAGAGCTCAAGAACTCTCCTTGGGATGGCACTTCATGCCTTGACAAGACATTGAAAGAGAATGGGATTTGTGGGGAATAACTGCACGGTGTGTGGGGCAGTGTACTCCAGGGTCTCACCTATGGCAGAACCTCTTCTGCTGGAGAATGGGTTGGCTCAAACATTAAACAAGACACCAGAGTACCTACCCAAAGCAGCTGATACTTCTTACAAATCTCATATGAATCACTGCCTGTAAGTCTCATGGGAGAGATGTCATTAAAGACTGCCAGAACAAGGTACACCGGAAAAACTCAAAAGCAAAACCAACCCTCTCCTCCCATCCACTCCAGATTTGTTTATCTGTACCAAAAGTCTCCCGTCCCATTGTTTGGGCTTGGCAAATAGACAACCAAGAAATTCTGTTTCTAGAATTGTCTTTTGTAACACACTAAGAGCAAAGATTCACCAGTGTTGAGATTTGCATACCTCAAAGAAACGAGCTTGTTTCTGGAACCTGACCTGAGTGTGCTCACTTTCTTTTGAAGATCAACCATCTCCTAGAGGCAGAAAATGGGAATGATGCCTTCTCCTCTGCCCCACACAGCCCTATCCTGGGCAGTTCCACATGCATGGCGACAAGTATGAAATCAGATGTATACACTCAGTAAATTTCTACATAAAGCACAGGTGGAAACACTGACATATGGAAATGGATAGCATACAGGCTAAACAAGTAGAAAGTGTATTTAATAAGCTATGGTCTAATTTACTCGTCATCACCTGTCTCCTTGTGATACCTTTACAAGCAAAAATTGTGCAAGCGGGGTCTATCATGGCAATGTAGAATGAAGGAAGGGAAATACATTTCCAACTCAGAGATTGTACCTTATAATCATTAGCCTATTGAAGAGAAGCATTTATGCAATTACCTAACCCTGGAACCTCTCGAATCTGCACCCTGGCAGCAGACCAGCTCTCCTGGGCTGTTCCTTGCCTGCACGTGTATTTGCATGCTCTCAAATTCAAGAATAGCATGGGCAACCGTATCTGTCTTTGCTTCAGCTTTCTTCATAAGGGCTAGACAGTGATACCCAGTGCACAAGAACGCAGGGGCAGCAAGGCATCCTTTTCCACATCAGTCACGGTGTCAGAGTCTCCTACAGCACATCCCAGTTGTCACCTGCAACCAGGTTAGGAGGAAGAGCCATCCCAGTTGTGGTGCTTCGACCATGGCTGGAGGCCAGATTCCCACCAAAGTCATTCTGTCACTGCCCTCTTATCTGGGCAGGGGAGAAAATATCTATTGAGAGGCTTTGGAGTTGAGATAAGGACAGAGAGAGATCATTCTGCAATTAGTGAACAGAGTCAGCATAGAAGAAAGGCGAGAAAACTCTCTAATTTATTACACTACCCTACACATACAGAGAAACCAGAGTCTGATAATGAGAAGTACAAACAACTCTTAAAACATCATCCCCTGCCCTTCCCTTCTTTGCAGACTTTATTCATGATTTTCTCCTCCCCAGGATGGCATGGGGGAAAAAGCCGGGGAAAAGGGAATGGAGGCTTCAGTCTTCGGTCAGTTCCTCATGAGTTGCTCTCCTTCTTGGGGGGGGGGCATTTCTCACACTCTTTCCCTGCACCAGCATGGGGTCCCACCCACAGGATACAGTCCTCCATGAACTTCTCCACATGAGTACTCTCCCACAGGGCCTTGGCTCTTCACCAACTGCCCCAGCGTGGGTCACTTCTATAAACTCATAGAATGTCTCTCAGTCCCAGGCTACTGGCCCCAGCCTGGTCCCGCACAGAGTCACAAGCACCCCCAGCAAGCCTGCTCCCAGTGAGATGGAGGCCCACATGGGCCTCCATCTCACTCTCTGCCTCTTACCTCTCTCCACAGGCTGCAGGTGCTGCCAGGGGCTTGCTCCACTGTAGGTCACAGATTCTTCCCTATTCCTCCAACTGCTCCATGGTGACCTCCTGCACAACCCAGGTGTCTCTCCACGGGCTGCAAGTGGGGTCTTTTCATCCTCCACAGGCTAAAATGTGATTCCCAGAGTCTCTGTGACTGTCGCTGATTGGCCCGGCCGGCCTTGTCAGTAACAGGGTTTGGGAGTTTGGCCTAGGGAGCACAGCTGTGATTTACTCTCTTGGACCTCAAAGAAGCTTCTACCTCCTTCTTAATGAAGCCACCCAGCAAAACCACCACACCGGTGCTGCAGACCTGCCCTGGCAGCTTGTCGGCTGCTGCCTCGCAGGGTGGTCAGCAGCAGTACCTGATGTTCCCACCAATACAAATCCCCTGGATTTGTAAGTAAAGGAAGTAACAGAGACCAGCGTTCCCAGGAAAAACATGCCTATGTATACCTGCACGAGGAGGAGCTTCCTGTTACTTGACTCGTCTCATCTCCACCATCAGTCCAGGCAATCTTTCCACCTGGGTTATTGCTGAAATTGTAATTATTCCTTTCTTTCTTTTTGTGAGTGGTCCTTTCTATTGGCTTTGCTGAATTATGTGTGTCCTCATCATTTCTTTGTGCATGAAATAAAATCCGGCATTTTAATCTCTTCTCACAAGGAAGGCCCACCGGTCTGTAAAAAAATCCATCGCCCTGGCCTGAACATTTCCCTTTTGTATTCTTTGATTAGATTAAATATACCTCATTAACAACAATAACACACCAGGATAAAAGACTGGCATCTCCTGTCATGCATAATAACTGTGGTGCTCATTTCCAGTCAATAGTTTTTCCTTCCCTTTATTTCCTTGGTTTGTGTTTTTTCCCTTTTTGCTTTGCCTCTTATTTTTTCAAAACTTAATTGGAATTTTTTTTTAGCTTTTTTCTTTTTGTGTCCCATCAAATGACGTTTTTCCAACACACATCTTCATTTAGAGAAGAAGAAGAAAAAAAAAAGAACAAAAGAAAGAAGGCTGCCCAGGAACAGATCTACAGCTATATTTGACCCGCTTTGTACAACAGCCACTGCCAAAAGTAACTTCTGCTGTGTAGCTCAGCAATCACACTAGCACTGCAGCGTGTTTAAATTGCTCTGCAGATGACAGGTAGAAATAAGTGAGCTAGACACAAAAGCAGAGGGTAAGTGAAAGAGCAGGCAAGGGAGAGATGTCCTCAAATAGATTATACAGGTCAAGTCATGCAAGTGCTTTTATTACTGCTGATTAATTCTGTCAGCTGTTATGTTAATGGGCTGCATGGCATGAGCGGGCACTGAGAGAAAGTACAAGGAAGCTGAGCCTATTCTCTAAATAAGGATGTGGCCCAGACTGCTTGAGATGGTGTGCGCGCGTGTGTCTGCCTGGCAGAGTGATGATGGATGGTAACAGGATCAGAATGAAATCTCTATCGCTGCTGTGTTGCAATACAGATGCATCTTTCTCCAGACTCAAGGAATTAGAGGTTTTGTTTTGCCAGCCCCAAGCCTTCAGAAACCTTGAGATGGTCTGATATCACATATTTCTTAAAATAATAACTATGGATTCTGGTTTTGGTTGCTCTTTCTTTTCTGGACTGACAGCATTTCGTTTTCAAACCTCCTACTTTGTACAGGTTAGAACTGTACTTCAGAAAACAGAAAGCCAAAACCTTGCTGCAGGCCAAGTGCTGAGATCTCGGGGAAACAGCAAACTGCATGAGCTTCTGATAACATCACGCAGGCTATCACCCTGTCGTATGGTCAGGTCTCAGGGTGGGAAGTGCAGTGAGAAAGATGCATACGCGCTGCGACACGCTTAATTTGTGCAGCTTCAGCATGCAGGAAAAGGGCACCCAAAAGACTCTGGGAGGTGGGTGCAACATGAGCCTGGTGTTTGCACCAAGAAGGTATTTAAGAGAAGGTAAGGACCACTGAAGGCGTAGGTAGAGAGGTGCACAGTCTTCTGGAGCCTGATGCCAGTTCTCAAATGAGGAAATCGCGTGCAGGCTGCGGCGTGACAGCTTGCCGGAATGGCCTTTTCCCTAATATGCTGGGTAAGCAATGGCTTTGTTCTCCATGGGCTCCATCCCTCACCAGGGAGCTGGGCTGGGAGTGATGCTGAGTCCTTCTGGCGCTGCAGCATCTGCCCTAGGCTGTCCCCCACTGCCATTGTCACACACGTCCTCCACTTTTCTTGTCAAAAGCAAGGCGCGCGCATCACTGCCATGACAGGAGCTCTTGCATGGCTACAAGCCGCTGGGTTTTTATGCTGAAGGAAGCCCTGCCCCCCATCACGGAGCTGACAGCAGTAAGCCTGCAGAGCCTACCTGGCCTTCCTGTGATATATGATCACCTCGATGTCATCTACAAAAAGTCCCTGCTTCAGATCCGTGCCAGGGACTTTAAATGATGATGAAAGGAGTTGAACCTCGGGAGAACTGTGGCATTGCCATGAGAGAACAGTCAATTAGGGCTAGGTCAGGGTGAGGGGTAGGTTTTGCCAGGAGTGGGAGGAAGAGGATGGTGCTATGCCCCTGGTTTGAGAGGTTGTGCACAGGAGGCTGGGAGCAGGGGCACACAGGAAAAGCCCTCCTGCTTTTTACCTGTGATGGATTCTGTGTGTGACGGTCCCCTGGGAGTCCCAGAGGAAGACATAGGGGTAACAGCAGGAAGAAGATGAGGGACGTGATTTTCCCATGAGCTCCTGGGCCAGAGGACCACCTTGTCACGCCAGCATCACTCGTCTCCTGTCCCCATGGATGCGCCCTCCTGCTGCAGCCACTGGGGTGCTCACTGCCATGGCAGGTCCACACCCCCAGTGGCCCATGGCCTCCCTCCCTCTATCCCAGCCACTGATCCTCTCACCTACAGTGTTCAACCTAAGGTCCATGGCTAATAGAATCCTAATCTTTACAAAACCCCCACTACAGTCAGGAAGTTGGATATCTGATGTCTTTTCATACCAAAACTTTTGACTGTTGGTTTCCTCTGGATTTGAGTCCACGTACACAGTACCTGACTCGTTCACCAGCAATCATGGCTATGTGATAAAAATATGTTTGTGGCATAAACTCAGCCTGACAGACCAAAATCCTCTGGGAGGGCAACTTGTTTAATGATCTGCTAAACTTCCCTGAACAGCAAAAGTTCCTCTCTGAGGAGCAAGGAGTGGCTGGGCTACGAACTGGCTGAAAACCATTTCAGATGGTGCCTTGAAGAAGAGTTTGTTGTTGTTCCTTAAAGCTTGGTAGTTTTTCCAACTATGCCAGATAGTCTAATAAAAGAAATTCTTTCCCTAGAAGCCTTGCCTTGCATTTATCCATTTGCTAATGAGAGGTGTTATTGTGATGAATAATGTGATGCTACAAGTGCCTTGTTGCTGTAGGAGACCTCTCACTTTTAGTACTAGTTTTCATGGGCTCATGGGTTTGGGAGGGAAACCCAGTGCTGGCTGGAGGCTTGCTATCATTTCAGTTTCTACTTGCCCAATAAAAGATGCCTCATGTCCAGCATGCCACATGTCAGCCCAGAGCAAATACATCTGGTCACCAACACAGGATGGAAAACTTGACAGTCTCAATCCTAATTGGTACCACCGTACAGGAGCTCATTGCTGCTGTAATGAGGAACAGACAATGCAAATGTCAAGCCACCAGGGTCTGTTTTCATCAATGCTGGAGGTATTGAACAGTCCATCTTCAGGTTTTTTCTTTCGCTGTGGCTATTAGGAATTTTTTTTTTTTATTTTATTTTCCTGATGAAATATGGGTATGGCTGTAGACCAAAGAAGGATTACACTGTTTTAAATATTAATTGCAATAAGTTTCCCTGCAGGAAAAGTAGAAAAGAAAATAAATTAAAAAAAAAAAACAAACAAAACAAACTAGAAAATAATAGATAGCAGGAAATGCAGATGTTGCAAACAGCTCCCTTCTTTCTGAATTTCTCTAATACACATTGCTGTTCAGTCTGCAAATAGAAATATGGCTTTGAAATGACATTTTGAAGACAACTTTATTCTTCATGAATTTGTGAAAGGATACTAGGATAAGTTTTTTGCCTTCTCAGTACAGGGCTTGGGGGATTGGATTTGCATGGGATGAAGCTAAAAGCTGGTTGGAGGGGAGAAGGATAGAGAAGGAGCAGCTGAGAATATGGCCACTGGGTGTTACCAGAAGACTGAGTGAATCAATTATTCTTCTCCTCCATTTAATCTCCTTTGTCTGTATTTGACCCTTCTCTAAGTTTACCTTTGCAAATGTCCAGTCTTTTCATGGAAGAGAGGAGAAGAGTAAGTTGATGAAGAAGCACACCTGTCTGGATGCTGAGATAAGCTACTAGTGATACTTCTGTGCTTCCTGTCCTTCAGCCTACCCATCCCTTCCAGAGGAGGGGTGGCCATGAAGTGCTGTCCTCATACCAAGGACCTGCCACTCCAAGAATCTATAGCAGGGATTTTTCTGGCCACTGAAGTTCACTTGGTTTTGGCAGAAGACAGTCAACAATACCTGAAAGTGAAAGGAAGTCAAAAGACCTTTTGCTTGCAGCAACAAAAATATTAATCTTGCCTCTCGTTATTTTTGTAACTAAAAACAGGCTCTGAATATGTGAGAGCATAATGAGCAAAACTCTCTTTAGTAGGAACCACTCTCTTTCTGGGTACTTGACCTCTTTCTCCCGGCAGACTACTCCAGGTCCTTTTTAAACCCCCTTTGCAGCCCCCTTTTTTAAACCAGTGAGGCTCAGCAAACCTCAGATCTCACATATGTAGGAGAAAACCCTTGAAATCCAATCTGCTAAAAAGAAACATACCCTAACATTGGAAATTCATTTCAGAATATGGACTTTGGGGCCTGTGGTGAAAGAATAACAGGAGGAGAAAGGAAAATGCATGTTTTAAGCTGACAGCTTGTGTACTTCATTCCTGATGTGAAAAGACAAATTACTACATGAGTAAGCATGCAACAGAATGTAACTAAGTCTAAATCCAGTGCACTCACCTTCTCCACAGCAGGGGCTTGCACAGAGCCCTTCTCTGAGTGTCTCTGTCTGTGGAAAAACAGGTGTCATCTTGTCAGAAAGCCAGGCCAGGAGACATATGTAAAGAAATATAAAATCTGAATTTTATATCTGAAATATAAAACTGTAATGGAACAGTCACAAAAGCATCCTGAAAATATTTGGGACAGCACTGAGAAAAAAAAAAAACCAAAACACCAACAACCCAAAAAACAAACCCCAACATTTTTTCTTTTAAAATCCAGCTTCAGAAACAGCAAGTGTAGTGCTGCTGTGCGATTTAATTAGCTTGTACATGTACGATGGCTCTGACACTTTGTCTTCTCAAGGAAAGACTCTTTCAAGTTGATCTAAATGCAACTCATAAAAAGAAAATAAGGCTTTGGAATAGCTCATGAAAATTGTGAGGGAGAATGCTGCCTCTGAGGAAGGCAATGGATTTTTCAAAGAGTTCATTCTAGGTGTGTGGTCATGAAGTACTGTTTGGCTTATCAGCTAGCAAAAAAAAGGCTTCCAGTTTCTGATGTAAACAATACAAATAATAATACAGACAAACAAAATCAATGGAGTTGATAAAAATTAATGGTGGAACAAGAGTGTAATCTGGCACAAAAAAGAAATGCTGTAATTCCCCTGCAGACAAACAGGTAAAAGAAAAGCATCATTTAAAGAAATAATCCCCACATATTTTAGAGCTCTTTCACTATTCATCATTAAAGGCTATTTAGTGATGTAAAGCTTTTACGGTATGTACAAAAGGAAGTTGACTCTCATGAGAGAGAGATGAGAGGCACCACACAAGCTCATCTCAGGCAAAGTTTTCTCTGACTTGTAGTAGCTTAGCTGAGTAAAAACTGAAGTGTAAACTGTATAAAGCAAAGAGAGAAAGCCCAGTAAGCCGATCCAATTTCTCTATTCTGTGTGATGACTCTTGTGTTGCCTGACCGCTTACCCGTAAATCAGTGAAGCTCCATCTGAATTTCTGACAAGAAGTTTTCAGGGAAAATCCTGGGTGCTGCAAGAGTCAGTAGGTGGCATGTTTTCCTCTGAGTCAGACCTCAATCACACATCCAGAAGGTTTGGAAGGAGAGCCAACAGCCTCATCTTTCAACCAGCGCTGACACAAGGCCCAACTGACTGCCTCTGACCAGGACCTGGGTCACCGCTGATGCTGGTGGGTGCCATTCTCTGTGTCTGCATCGCTGATGCTGGAGGGGGTGAGGCTCTGACCCGTGTCTGAATTAAGACATTTTCCTGTGTGGATGGTCATGGTGATGTTGGTGCCCTTGTAAGAGCTCTGATTCAGCTGCTGTGGTTTTGTTTGTGGAAAGTTTTAGATCAAGCTGTAAATTACAGTTCAGTGATCACGGTGCTTGTCTGCAGTGCCTTCTGCTGCCCTTTCAAGACAGCAAGGCTGTGCCTTCTTCACCTACCCCAGATTATTATTGTCTGCATTATTATGCGGTGCTGAACTTGGCTTTTAAATAAACAATTGCCAAGCAAGAATTTCCGTCTATTATTTCCCTGCATCCTTCAACTTTCCTTGGTATTAGCAGAGGCAAAGGTTTTGGCCAAAGCTGAAAGAAATCACGTGAGATTCAGTCACTGCTGAGTTACAGTATCCCCAAATAATTCTCCCCTTTACATATGTGCTTGCATGAGTGTAATGAAATAGCATTAGAGAAATTATCCAGACCTACTGATTGATCCTGTGCAAGAATCTGAATATTTGACTTTTACGACTGCAGTTTTGATGTTCTGCAATTATAATGCTTCAGAGACTAGATCTTTTCCAGTTTAAACAATGGCATAAGAAATGCTTGGGGAAAAAAAAAATTATGACATTAACAAGCGAAAGAGGATCTGCCCTCTGCAGATGTGGCACAAACACATAGGTTGGCACAGAGCTTCTGTGGGCTACATTTTGAGAAAACTGAAAGCTGTAAGTTAGAAATATGGGCTGGGCTATAAAGATGTGGAGTAAACTGTCTGTGCTTGAATAAGGGATTTTACTTAACATCTTAACATTTGAAAAATATTGGATCTGTTTTTCTACTTCGCTGATGGAAGCAACTATGTCTTCTTATTTATACCTCTTGTATCTCTAACCTTCCTCTGTTACATAAGGCATAAGAAAGGCATGGTTTGTAGAGAGGGAAAAGTAAATGTACGTAGCCGGAATTTGTTTCTTCCTGTAGCAGCACCAGGTCTAATAAAATCATTTCTCCTTAGAGACTTTGCTTTGACTGCTGCATAACTGCTGGTCTCTGTGCTGTGTTAACATCACATCCACTTGAGGCTGCAGTCATTAAGATGAAGCTATCTCAAAGATAGGAAAAAGGCACAGAATAGTTGGATCACTTTTCAGGCCGGTCTTGGCCTATGGATTTGTTTATTAAGTACCTGATGCCAGCTGTGGAGATGAATCTGAATTTTGTCAAGGTGCCATAGAAGAATCAGTGAGGTGAGATACTGAAACCAATACCACCCAGGAAGAGAGAGTTTCCCATCTTGCAGATCTCTGCTGAGGAACAGCAAGTTCTCTACCCTGCACAGCTCTACTTGGGCACACAACTCATCTCCTGCTGAAGAAGATTAACCCTAGTTGATAGTCCTGGAGGAGAAAAATGGATTCCTTATTAGTCTGCAAGTGCTACAATATTGCCTTAGATTGTGGCTTTTGGGGCTCTGATGGTTAAAACTAAGTTGGGCTGAGATTTACCCATTTATTTTTCATTATTAGCCCAGATCAGGAGCCAGTTTCATGCAGACTTGGATTGCAGGGCCCATCCACTTTGCTCAGCCCCTTAGATCAACCTGCTGTTACCCGCCTCCTGCAGATGTGATCCTGTGTGTTAATAATCCGCAATGCCCCCTCTGCAGTTCGGCTTCACCCTTGCTGCAGTGGTGCTGTCAGCTCAGTCACTACTCACCCAAGTTTCTCTGGAGGGGACAGCAGTGACCTGGGACAGGAACCAATGTTCAGACTCAGATTTACACAGCATAAATGTGTTTTTAAGACATCAGCAGCTGAGTAAGAGCTCTGTAAGAGCCTTGGGCAGGGTTGTGGAGAGGCAGTGGTGGTAGAAAGGCAGCAATGCACACAACCTCTATAAAAGTTTTTTTAATAACAGGAGAAGTTGAGGAAAAGTGTAAGATAGCTGAGACAGAGGTCTGCAAAAAAAAAAAAAAAAGGTGAAGTGATGTATTTAAGAGTTGGGGCAGAGAAATGATCAGCTGTACAATCTTTTTATCAGCGTACTCCTTGAGGCAGAGGAGGTGGTGTTGGCTCAGAAGTAGTTTCCCTTGAAGCAGTGAAGGGGTGAAGTACACAGCTGACATACAGGGCCAGAAGAAAATACTGATGCGAAAGACTTGTGGAGACATCACTGTCAATGAGGAAAAGTCTCCTTGTGTCAGCACTTTGCTGTCCTCCAGGCAGGAAGGACCTCTGTGGACACCCTGAAGATTATTCAGGCAACCCATAGAAAATCTGTAGATAAAGGAGACATTTGACCTAAATTCAGGACAAATTCAGGGGACATATATTCAGAGTGGGAAAGCTGAGGCAGCAGCCATACGTTTAGCAAAGACCAGTTGCACCCTATATCACCATAGATGGGTGTGTACACCAAACAGATCTGCCCCTTTACAGATAATTTCCAGATTGCCCACGTGTACTTTGTGCATCTGGGACTGTGATGGGTCTCTACTTACACTTCTGGTAAACGTACACATCCATGCTGAATTATTACCAAGCAAAACCCAGCCGCTTGACTGAATGAAACACTTGGGTGCTGAATGCGACACAGTCACTACTGCAGCACCAGTACACCAGCACTGGAAACTGGTTTGAGGACGGGAGATGGGGACTGTGTAATTGTAGAAGGTGATAATTACTAACACCCACCATTTTTCCTATTGAGGACTTGGGAGAAATGCCTTTGCACAGTCCTTCAAGATTTTATTTTCTTAGACCTTTGCAGGACAGTGTCTGCTGCTTTTCTGCCTTCCCAGAGAGGAAATTCACTTGATAACTGTGGCTACAAACCTACTTCATAAACCTGCTGTTACTGGACAGGGCTTTTTTTAAAAAGTAGCGGTAATCAATTTTCTGAGTGCTTAAGCTGGAGAGATTTTTGTGGTCAGTGCGATCTGATGGGAGCTGATGTTTCCCGGATGTCATTACCGGAAGGCTGCAGCTGTCTTTTTAACTGTTGGTGGGCTGGATGCACTTTGTTTTGCTGTTCCATGCTGAGTAGCTTTCACACGGGACTTGATAACCAAGGTGCTGCAGAGACATCTGGCTTAAAGAGTCAGCAGAGCTAAAGTGCTCTGGTAGATTAAGATAATGTCTAATAATCCCTCAGAGAACCATATTTTAGCTGTCTGAAGTTTCTCAGATTATAAACAGCAATTAGAAAAATCACACTCAGCATCTGCCTTCTAACAAGACTTCGGAAGGTTGCTATGCAAAAATGCATTCACGCATCCTGAAAAATCCCACAGGCCGGGGTGTCAGACCACAGACAACTGTACCATAAATGCACTGGTCATTAGTCACTGCATGTTATCAGCTTATTTTTCTCTTTCCTAGAAGCTGTAGCCATCCATTAGGGCAGCAGAGGTAGTATCATGACAGTCATGTAGAGACAAGTAACTGACAGGAAAAGCAGCATCTTGTCAAAGGGAACAGGTCCTGGATCTTTCTGAGTTTTCAGCTCACTGACCTAAAAATGCTGGCTTTTTTTTTTTGTGTAAAACCTAACTCAACTTTCCATCATTTCTCAGTAACTGGGATGGAGCCTGGGGATGAGCGGTTTCCATTTGTAACACGTACTCCTAAGGAAATGTGCTTGGTCTTTCTTTTGTGAAGTTTCAAGTCATTACAGGTTTATTCCTTACTAAACCAGGAGACATTCTTAGAATCTAATTGCATCTTGAACTTTTCGTTAGAAACTTGTATCAGGAACAGAAAAGTGATATAAAACATCACTTCAAAAGGATTATAATTTAAATCAAAGCCAAGCAGTGTCTCGTACCAGCTCCTCCTACAGTTCCTTTCCCTTAAGCATCACCAGTGTCCTAGAATTATTTCTCCTGGTCTTTGGTAAACAAAAAACACCAATCATTCTTTGAAATTATATTCTTTTAGAGTTTATCAATAAACCATATATTTAGAAAGTGAGTTTGAAATTAATTAAAGGAGTGAATTCCATAATGAATGAATTTAATGGAATTAAATTGCTCTGTGGCCACTGTTAAACACAGCACTGTGGTTGCCAATGCTTATTCCTTTTGGAAGAGTAAAAGGTTCTATGTAAAGGTTTTTATTTTAGGTTTATCAATCCACTTTAAAGGCTAAAAAAGATTAACTTTTCTGTGTGTCCTCACTGGACCTCTCAGAGGTTAGCTTTAAATAATGTTGAGATGTTTCTCCTGTATTGACTGTTTGGCTAATTAGATTGATACTCTGCTTCTTGCTCAAGTCAATGAGATGTTTTCACCCCCTGAATAAGATTACTGTGGAAAGAGAAAGGAAGGGAGAGATTTGAACCAGGTTTAATGGTGTTGTGCAAGCGTAATGGCAATGCTGGTCAGTGCAGTGCCACTCCAGCACCCTCACCAACTGCTTCGGAGATCAGCAGACTTGGTAACTCCTCCTTAAGACCTTAAAGACAAGGAAGTGGATGAGAAGTTAGTCCTCCCTACAGGTCTTTTACTTTTTCAAAGAACCTTCTCCCAGTATTATGGATTAGCTATTCCCCCCACACCCCCACACCGCTGTTTTGTTTTGTTTTTTTACAAGATCCCCTTCTGAAGGCTTTTAAGCTTCCCTGTAATACACACTTTGTTTGTCCCTTCAGTTAATCCTTGTTCTGACCACTGTTAGGGGGCCTAATATGGACAATTGTACTGGTTCAGAAGTAGAAGGGCAGCAGGGGTTATTCCTAGGCTGCAGATGAATGCTTGGACAGGAACAAAGAAGAAAGGGAGCTGATTTTAACCCTTGTATACAGAAAGACTCATTCAAACAGATTTATTTTTTCCTTCCTTGTGTACTACTGTCTTCACACGTCCTCTTACTCCCCTACTGCACTGTAACAGCTCTTAGGTGGTTTGGATGTTTCCCGGTCCCTTCCAACAGGGAAAAAGCCTGTTCTCCAGTTATCTATAAACACTGCAAAATGCGAGCATTACTGAGATTCTTTTATATTTGCAAACCGTAACTCTGCAAACTATTCTACCTGCCTGTGGTAGAGTTCAGGGTGGGGAGGAGCGTGCAAATTCTCTGCACAGGCTGGGAAGAACATAGGTTAATCTGTAGAGACCACTTCAGCCTTCCAAAAATGAGCTTCAGTAATCTGTGAGACATCACAGAAGAATGAAAGGGAGTTTCAAAATAGCCCTACTTTAAATAAAAACATACTTTGGCAACGCTATGTGAAATGAAAACTGATGTGCTTGACCATCGTATTGACATGTTCATCAAACCACTTGACGGAGTGCAAATATCCATGTGGAGTCAGTGCCAAAATCTGGAGAAGCCAACCAGATGTGGAGTAGACTGTGAATGAGCCTGTCTGCTCCTCCAGCAGGGATGGAAAGAAGCTGCTCACTAGGGCTGTGATCCATCAGGACCACCTTGGACATCCCCAGCACTAGAGACACTCAGTATCTCCTCCCCTTGTGAGATGTTTCACAGCGGGGGTAGGGTTCTCCAACAGAGTTTCGCTGATGGAAAACCCAGTAGGGAGAGTTTTGAAGCAGTGGCAACAAAGAATTTTAGAATGGCAAGTGACACTACAAAATATCAGTTCTCTGCAAGTATTTAGTATCATGCAAAAGCCTGAAGCTGAGTGTGTGCTGGATGCACATTCCTTGATCAGATGTCTATACCTCAGAGAATGGATCTCTTATGGAGATTCTGCATGATACTGATTCAAATTCAGACTTCTATCAGAGTCACTTCAGAGTTGCTTTAACTGATGATCATTTCTGCCGATAAAGTTGTTTCCTAAGACACTGCCAGGAGGCAATAGCTAGTCCAGCCTCGAGCAGCCTAAAAATCTGCTACATATTTATTTATACAATGTCTATGTGCAGGTGCCAAGACATAGCTCAGGGCTCACAAGTTCCACCACCACAGGAATAATAGACATGATTACTGTAAACACACTGCAAGCAAACATGCTTAAAAATCTTCAGAGAATCATTACAAAGGCCCCATTCTTCACAATGTTTTCTGAGCGTAGCAGATGTTGGGGACTAAGCACTGTGACGCAGTTCCCCAGGTATCCAAGACCCAAAATGAATATGCTATTCATCACTGGCTGCACTTGTTCAGCTCTGAGTAATGACGAAATTTCACCCAGTTACAGCAACATGGAGGATAATGTCAAAACAAAGGGATTGGTGAGAATTAGTATTTTCTTGAGAACACAGTGAAATAACCTGCTTGATTCTTGGGCAGCTAATGGCATGTAAAAATGTCATATAGCTCCGTGAACAGTGAGTGCCCTGAGCCAGAGTGCTGGGGAAGCTGCACTGTCAGCCAAGCGGTCAGACCCCTCTACCTACCACTCATTGTAAACCTTACCTATCCATCAATCCAGCTTGTGCAAGAGCTGACCTGTGGCAGGTCAGCAGCTTTCTTTGCAAATCACCTAAGAGAAAACTGGATGGGTTTGGAAAGCAAAGGGAATGTGAACAGGACAAGGAGAAAGGAAATACAGATCTCAGAGTACTGATTCTGAAAAGTGACCATTTTGTGTAACAACTATTTGGTGACTGTTAAGAGCAGTGTACAGAGCCTTTTGTCAATGTTAATAAGCACTAAAATAAGACTTTGGAGCTGAAGCATGGAGTCATATGAACATACTGTATTTAATGAATCAGAAATACCTATCTTACCACATACTTAAGGAGGGGGAAGTTTGACCCAAACAGTAAAAAGTGAGCTGGAAAATTGCTATTTTTGAACTGAAGACTCACTCCTGAGCCACTGAAAAGCAGCACAAGGCACTGGTGACACATGGTTTTCTATCTAGACAAGTGGAATGAGATTCAAGTTGAACTTCAGAAAGCTGTGCCACTCTCACTGTGTGTGATGCTGAGCGAGATACGTGCTCTCATTATGTCTCAGGTCTCACACTTCTCATCTGCTCGCACTGAAAACTATTTAGTGTGACCTGTACCTTTCTTCAGTTTATATTAACCTATTCCTTAACTTCATTGAGCTGCTGCATGGAATCGTTTGGTTTTGATTACCCTTGGAGTTGCGTAATAATAGAAAATATCCCGATGGAAACAAAAGGAGAAAGCTTTTGGGGCCATAGCTGCTGCTCTGCTTCGACCCTTTTCCAAGCACAGAAGTGCTTTGATCTGTCGCTGACCAAAAGTAACCTTGCACACATTAGCTGTGCGCTCCCTTCATAAAACAGGGCTTAGCCATCCCATTAGCAGCAAGCCGAACCAAGGGCCGGCACAGGGACAGTGATGCTAATAATAATAATAATTGTAAACATAACGATGTTCTGTGATGGGCCTCCAGACTGACAGCCTGGGATGGAGCAGTCCCAGAAGACCGGGAGCCCACACACATGCTGCATCTCCCTCCCTATCATGGGTGACATGCAGCATGGAAGAGCAAGAGTGGGCTGCCTGAAGGAGCCGGGTTTTACAGCTCAGCTCCTCCCAGAGCCGCCTCATCACCCTGCAGAAGTGCTCTTCTAGGTAAATGAATCCCACCTGACTTTGAACTCTGGTTCTTGGCAATTCACAGAAGAATAAAAGGCTGCCCCGGCTCTGCAGACAGTGTGTGGCGGAGGTCCAGATGAAGGGAACAAACATCACTCCTCCAGAAAGCTATGGGCTTCCTCCTTGCCTGTGAAATCACACACTCCGCCCAGCTACGAGGGAACCCAACATAACTGATGCATATAACGGGGCAGCTGAGGGTGCAGATGTAACAGTGAATAGAGGTGACGTCATGCTGTACTGCGGCACAGCTCCTGCTGCACTCCGCACTCTGCGAGAGCTCTCGTGTGCTGCCACTGCTTGAAGCGCTACGGAAGAACACTTTAACGAGGAAATGCTGCTTGCCCGTGCACAGTGTGTCTGCATGTGGAGGCGAGGGATGACTTCTTCAAGTGAAAATGTGTTGCTCGCCACCTGATTCGCTGTGGCACTCAGGCACTGGTGACACACCTTTGCGCTCTGTACCCAAAGTGTTTTGTCCACACCCTTTATGTCTTTAAAAGACCTGACCCTGGGCTCTTGTGTGCTTTTTAGACCTACTGTGCAAAAGGAAAAAGCAGCACACAAGAGCTATTTCTGCTTTTTTGCAAAGCAATTCTAGTACTCCCTGCCTTGAAAACTTAGGCACACGTTCTCTCTCTCATTCCCCGCTCCTTCGCCCCACACAGGATCCATCCACACTGTTAACTAAGAGCTTTGTAGATCCATTTTTCTTCCATTCAGATTATTCTTATCTATTGTACAAAAAAAAAAATCCCTTTAATGGCTCTCCAGCCTTTCAGTCTCATCTCGGTGGGCATATGTGGTGCAGAAATCTTTACAAGGGAATCGGATTGCTAAGGCTAAGTGATTAGTTCCAAAATTTATACAAGATTTTGCATTTCCTTGCTGATATGTCAACTATATCATTCACAAAGCGGCATATTCAATACAGCAAGCTGTTAAGCCAAGGAAAATTGGTCTTTTTAATTCTTTCCCCTCACTTTGTATTGAAGGCATGATGCATTTAAAAGAAAATATAGAGGCATGTATATCTGCATATAGTAAATATTTATATTTTTAATATATATTTTATATATGTTCCCTGAGCTTCTTTGAAGTGAGTGTAGTATCTATTTTCAAAAAATTTCAACTAAAACACAAAATGTCCAGAATTGATCCTAAAAAGTGTATTAAGCATTGCAACAAACTTGTCAGGAAAAATAATACAAAATAAAGAGATCCCAAAGCTACAAAATTGTAACAAATACACCATTTTTACATTGCCAAATGAAACATACACTCTCTGTTTCTTCCTTTTCATAACCTACTGTTCCTCCATAAATTATTAGTGGCAAAAGGTAGCATCTGTAATGCCTGTAATTCATTATGTCATCATGTAATGTCCAAGAGGGAATACTCTTACACCTCCTTTGGTCATCTTTTCCTGAGTACAGCATTATAAAGAACATGAGGTGAGCTGTTTTCATTGCAGATTAAAGTCAAACTTGGAGGTAGAGGGGGACAGAACACCCCTTTTTTTGGTGTTGAAACTTCCCCTGGGAAACTTCTTTGAAAAAAATTCAAGCAAAAGGAAAATTGAGTTCTTTATAGTATTTTTAAAGGGAATACTTTGTTATGAAATGAAAATATTTAAACTTACATCCATTTTAAAAATGCAGAACCAGAATAAAACATCTGTTTCAACTTAATGCCATTGAATTTTGTCATTTGGAAATGTAAAGGTTTTGACTTTTGATTCCCATGAGTTTCAGAAAAACAGGCCCCTCCTTTTTCTCCCCCCACTCCCCCCTCAACCTCAAATCTGGAAAATATTTAAAGCAGCATGTAAATATTCTCTTTTTTCCCTGCTTCTCTCCCACCCCCATTTTCCTGCTGCTCTATAACCATTTCCAGCCATCAGGAAGATGTGCTGGTAGAGCAGAATGGAAAGAAAAATCTTTGTAGATAAAAAGCCCAAAAGTACATACAGGTGTTTGGACTTGTGTGTCTGTGAGAAAGACCTTCTCTAATCATGTCCTCTAGAGAAACAGACTTTGAAATAAAATACTTCAATACTGTCCTTGCCTCTCCTGTGTGTCTTGGTCCACATGCATCACTAGCTAGAGCTGCAGCGAGGAAGCATTATTGGAGTCTGAGGGAACCGTGTGATATGGAAACTATATCTGTGAAAGAGGAACCATCCACCTTAACTAGGAATAGCAATATTTCTCTTCCTTTGTGAAGTACTCAGAGAATCATGGAGGAAACAGAGCCCAATTGTGCAGCATGTCTGTTTTGCAATTACTGATGCTTGCAGTACTGAATGTTTTATGCTTTTGCAGTAAGGTGTAAAGAATGAATGAGTGCAAAAAACATGGTCTGGTTTTCTTATGTAGGGCTGCGTTTGCAGAAATCCCGTCCCTGTTCCTCATACACTCCATGTTAACCCATTCCCTTGCCTCTGAGAATAAGATGACTATTGGAAATGGTATGTTGTTTTGAGATGCCCAAAGTCACCAGTAAGCAGCAGCAGTCTGCTGGAAACTGAGGCTTGAGATGTTCTACCTGCTCTCTCTGGCTTGACTATCTTCACCCAAGTATTTTTTTGGTTTCCCCAAAGGAAAGCACTGCTGTGTGTTGTGATGGAAACAAAAAAAGTGTTTTCAGGTAACTAGGGCTTCAGTGACTTCTGGATGCTTCTGACACCACAGAATTACCCAGGCTGAGTGTATGGGGGCAGAAGCCAGAGCTGCTTATCGTGTCATGCCTACTTCCGAAACAGTCTGGCAGGACTTCTAAAATCAGAATTTAGTCAAAATGTGCAACAGAAGTACAGGAAATTTTCCCATGACTGACTCATTCTGCAAATGACTGATTACAGGTTTATGAGTAATTGCTTTGATTATTCTTAGTCCTCAGGTTATCTTCTTCCCTCTAAACCAGGAAACCTATTGCCAGTTGTCTGTGCTGGTATCAAGGCTCAGAATTGACAGTGTTGGATCTGGATGGACACTCACACCCTCATCTCCCTTCTGCATCCCTAGAGAAGCCTGTTTTGAGTGGAACTGAAGCTGAGAGGACTTGGTAGGTCAATGGGGGTCACTGTGTGAGTTCTTGAAGGAAATGGCTGCTGTGTGTCCTTCAACCAAAGAAACTGCCAGTGTCATCTTACAGGAGAGAGCCCACTCTTGTTAACAGCAAAATAGTAAATGTAAATGTGTTGATTAAGTATCACTTACTGAGCTTGGAAAGTTTATCTCTTACTTAGCTTCTGAGTTATTACAAAGTGGATCTTCACACTATATATAATGAATTTTAAAAATATGTGCCCCCCATAGTGGAGCATCTCAGTAGTAATACTCATGGGATTTTTGTCTTTAACTGTGTATAATTAATCATATTTAACCTCTTCTCAGTGGCCTGTGGGGACAGGACAAAGGGCAATGGCCGCAAGTTGGACCACAGGAGGTTCTGCACCTATGTGAGAAAGCTTCTTCATAGTGAGGTGAGGGAGCACTGGAACAGGCTGCCCAGGGGGGTTGTGGAGTCTCCTTCTCTGGAGATATTCAAGACCCGTCTGGACACCTGCTCTAGACCTGCTCTAGAGAACCTGCTTTGGCAGGGTGGTTGGACTCAATGATCTCTGGAAGTCCCTTCCAATCCCAACAATTCTATGATTCTGTGATCACATATTCTACTTAAAAAAAAAAAAAAAAGTATTATTCTGTGTGTCATATTCTTTTAATATTGAAATCTTCTTGACCAAGCTGGCAGGACCAGAGGTGCTGCAGACTGCATTCTTCCTTCCTCCAACGAGATGGTTACTCTTTTTGTTTTGGTATAACTTAGATAATCCCAACTTTGGCTCCAACCCGTGCTAGCAATCAGATACAGAAGGATGGTGTGGTACCTAGTGACTGGTGGACTACAGAAAGGCAGTAACCACATTTTCTTTCTTTTGCAAGGGTCCACAGGGCTGATAGTAAGGAAAATATGTGACATGGTTTACTGTGACAGCCTAAATTCCTCACCAATACATTCTTTTTTTTTTGCTTTACTATTATGTAGACTTCATGGCTAGTTTCTGCTGGAGTGGTGTTTAGAAGTTAATTGCTTTTCATTCAAAGTAACTGTATCATTCCATAACAAGCATTCATAAGCTGTCTAAAATGATTGGTATAGTATGGATCAGTATAGTAATGGATATCATATTCCAGGGAAGTTCGAGTTTTATAGTTCAAATGAATGAGTCAAACTTCAGCCCAATGACAGCTGAACACATAATGCTGTGGAAGTGGCCAGTTTTCTCTGCAAATTAGTGGCAGATAAAGGTGACTTTTGTTGGCTGTAACTCTCCTTTGAAAGTTAAAATGCTGCCTGATGCTGGGTGACAGAGGCACCTAAAGCAAATGTGTCGATCTTCTTTGTCACTTCACTGGTCTGATATATACTTTTTCTACCAAAAAGTAGCAATTAGATTCAAACTGTATTTTTTCCTTCTGTCCACTGAAGCCAATAGAGTTCCAGTGAGAGATTAAGGTCAGGATTTTGCCCACAGTCGTGATTTACCTTAAAATGTCATTTACTGCTCCTGGTGAGCATCAGTAAAGGCTGCCATTGAACTAGCTCTGTACTTAATAAGACTTGATAGAATAGACAAGGACAAATTATACCAGAAAGAGTGGTTAAAACATGTTTCTGGGGGTTTTATGATAGCATAGTGTAATGCAGCCCTTGGCAAATCTGTTGCTCTACCAGTATTTTTCCAGTTGGCAGTTCTTATTTAGATTTGTTCCAGCTCTCAACAGAGGCAAACAAAGACTGGAAACATGCATGTATATCTCTAAATCTGAAGAAGTAATTCTGCTGGATTAATAGCTTGATGCAGAAAAAGGCAGAGCATTTCTCTGCAACATTCTAGCTGATGGTGAAATAAATGTGACAGAACTACTCTGTGGAGATTAAAACATTTTTTAAATCCCATTGTAATTGACAGAAACTGAAAAAAAAAAAAGGTTCTATGGAATTTTATATTTAGAACCTTCAAAATCTTGCTACAGCCAGATACACATCATATGTGGAAACACAGTCTGGTGTGTGGCACATGACCCATGGTATATGCGTTCAATTAACGGACAATTGTGTATGCCAATCTTCAGGGCACTTGAGGGTGTGCTTTGATAAAGTCTGAAGCAGGTACTGAGGATGTGGAAAGCCTGTATTTTCTATTCACAAGGGTTTTTAAGGCTGAGTCCTTGGAAATCTTGAAAGGTTGAAGCTTGGAATCTCAGGTATGCCTTTTTGTGCTGAATTTGAAAATATTAGCTGCTGGGCTGTGTGAGCAGCTGGGTTGTTCTGTATTGCTACAGAACTGTGCTTATTAAAACTTTGTGAACTGACTTGTTTCTAATCAAATATTCAACCTGCTTTTTGAAAAATAAAAATAAAACCCCATGGTGCAATTCAAGGTAATTTTAAATAGTTTCTAATGCTTGTAGCACATGCAGCCAAACCACTACTGCAATGAAGACACTACAAACTGAGTTAGCATTATAATCAACAAATTGAAATTAACTGCCAGGGAAAGTAAGCTCTGTTGAATACTTTTATTTCAATATACTGCCTTTTAAGGCACAAAGTGTCAATCGAGGGAGGTTTTACCTGCACAGGTAAAATAAGACAGTCCTACAGGGGCTTGTGGCAGCCTGTAGTATGAGAGTCTTAAATCTGAAGTGTTGTATTTTTTTTCAGTGGGAGCTGAGTGAATAACTTGTCAGATAATAGCTAATTTGCTTCAACTGACTTGAAAGCAGAACGTAGGTATTTCATGGGTCTTGATTACTAATAGTTATTCTAAGATTTAGAGGAAGGGGCTGGTCTATAGAGAAGCATAAAGATTAGCAGCTGGTAGTAGTTAGTAGACCTTGGGGTGGAAACTGCAGTGACCACAACCCTGCAAGAAACTGGTATGGAAATTTTCAGGTATTGGGGTGTATCTGTTGCATAATCAATATTGATTCTGAACCTACAGTGTTTTGAGAAACAAAACAAACATGATGGATTTTCACAGGAATTACAAATATCCTCACAGATTATTACTGAGGTTTCACACATGGACACAGATTTAAAATATCTGTGCAGTAATTCTTCAAACAACACCCCCCCACCCCGTGAACTCATTATTTTCTAGAATATAAAGTGCACCAAAGAATAAAATTACTTTTGAAAGTAACCTGTGAAGTTTTGTGAATGTCAGTGATGAAGACCTTTGCTGTTCCTGTGTTCATCTAAAAAAACTGACATCAGCAATAATTGAATAGAAGCAACACAGGAAATTAACGAAACCCCATGGAAATCTTTTCAGGGTATATTATTTAAGCTGTGAATCAGATGAGGAACTTGTCTAAACAGATTAATTTCAACAGTATATAGCTTGTACAAAGTCATCATGATGTGCGCATACCTTAGCATAGCCAAAGTACTTTTCTTTTCTGAAAGGCTCTATTAGGGGGAAAAATCTGTAGAGACAAGTTGGTAAGCGGCCCACCAAACATCACTGTCTGCTGGTTCCGACCTTTAAATGCCACATGTGTTTGCACTGGCTGGCGACAGGCATGGCTCCTCTAAACATCCCATCTGAATGGAGAGAGCGCTTGCTTGTTGCCGCTTTTGATGGAGATTTGGATGATTCAAACTCCAGACATTTGAAGAAAATAAAAATGTTTGAATGCCTTATGAATGAGTCACAACACCATTTTGGATCTGTCTGTTGGCATGACAAAGTATCCATTGTGGAGAAAGGATTTCCTCATCTTGAAAATGCTACTGAGCTATTGGCCTATAAGAGCAAACTTTTTGCAAAATCTCTGCCATTAAAAAAACACGCCTTTTTAAGCTTTCCATTCGAGACACAGCTTGTTTTTCTCCCAAGCACTCTCAGGAGTATTTATTCTGCATTTTCACTGCTCTAAGTTCCTATTGTCAGACGGCTTGGAAAAGACAAAGCAGCAACAACTAATTTTTCATGGAGGGCAGGCAGAAAGATTTGGAATTTGGTACCTGGAGACCATTACTCTAATCCTCTTGAATTTCTGATTTAAAAGAGCACATTTCTTTACAAATAGGTCTTATTTTTATGATGGTCTACACTGCCCAGCTTAAAAAAAAAAAAAACACAAACCAAAGGAGTAAATATAGAGTAACATTTATTAATTAATGAAATGTGAAAGTAGCAAACAAAAACAAAAGTAGGAAAAGAAAACACATATAACCAAGTAAGCAGAGCAGACAGTCATGAATTGTTTGGAACTTTTAGGATGCAGGGAAAAAACTCAGGGATCTTGGTGTTCCTTCCCCTAAAACTGCCCAGAGGCTGCATAGTGTGTCACAATTCAGTTCTGTGCTCTATTTTTACACTTAAGAACATTTAGATATGTATGAATGCATGCATTTTAATTCCAACATTCACAAGTTTGGTATGTTCAAAACATTAGCAATGGATAGTTATTAAAACATCATCCTTGTTAATTTTCAAGACAGAGTATGGGGAAATACAAAGAAAATAATTCTTACAGTCTGGGAAACGCTCTGCCAATATTTTTATTTAGTGGCAGGCTAGCAGGTCCTGCCCTGAGATACCTGAGACAGATCTTCTGTTTGTCTTCTCTACCATAAAAATCACTGGTGTCTACTCAAATGCAAACTGCAGTATAGCCCATCTCTTAGTATTCTGCTGTAAAAGGTACTGAAGCCAACATCTGCACAAATTTTAAACATGAGCTGACCTTCATTTCCAAGAAGCTACTATTTGAAAATCATGCTGTTACCTGTTTTTTCTTGGTATTTTTATGCTACTCAAGCACACGTTTGCCCTTTGTTTAAAATCTAATGCCCACCTTCAAACATTTAACATCAAATAACTACTTGATTTACTTGTAACACAGAAAATCAGTTTTACAGGGAACTGGAATTGCAATTGCATGAGTAGTAGTTGTCAACAGAAATTTGCTACCCTGTTGCAATAGCTGAGGCCTCTGAACATTGCTTCTTGAATAAGAAAATACTGAATGGGATATGAACCTTAAAAGGTTGTCAGAAAGAGCCACGTGCTTACAACCCACATGCATTCTGTATCTAAGTGTTTTCCAGTTTGGACTAATTTCCAGATTGCAGACTATGGGAAAAATAACTTTGAGAGATCCATGGCTCATTATCTATTTTTGGTTCAGTGAGTGTCTTCATAACTTTGTTTTCAAATACATAGAAGATAGTGATCAATCCAGGGTATTTTTATTTTAAGTCACACTTTCAGTTGTAAAAGAGTCTGTGCCACAAACTCAGAAAATTTAATAAGGACAAAGTTGTCATTTCGTTGCAAAATTAATTGGTGAGACAAGAAAGAAGGGGAGAAATGTTTGTTCCTGACCCAAATTCTGTATATGTTACAGTCATCCATGAAAAGAGTTCAAGTATGATATTACCTTTCTTTCCTACATCAAAGGAAGAATATTCAAGGCAAAGCCATGACATGTAAGGTTTTCTGTAAGGCAATGAAAACATGATACAAAAGTATTTCATCTTTCCCTCCCCATATAATCATAATTCTGAGTGTCTTTAGGGTGTGGAGGAGCCATAGCAATTCTTCAGAAAAGAGTATATTTTATATTTTTTTAGACAGGGCAAAACAGAAAAGAGAGGTGACTTTTAGCCAAGCTCTATGCTATTCTAAACCTAAAGCAACCTTCTATTTGCTTAATCTTGTCCCAGCAGCAGTGGTGGGCATGGACAGGCTCACAGATGCTGCTGACAGGCTGTTGACACTGAGTACATGCCAGCCTCAGGAAGGTGTGTTGAGGACTATCTCAACCTGGGTCTTTTTCACCTGCAAAGACGTGATCTCACTCACTCATCCAAGTGAGATCAAATAAACTGTCATCAACATCGAATACAGCCTGTTCCAAGACAAACAGGCATGTAGTACACCAGATATATGCTATGGACCCTATGCAATGTCTACGAACTCTAAGAACCACTTGTCTATCACCTTACAGCAAGGGGCAGGACTCACCAAACAAATGGATATTGACAGAGCCAGAGAGCCTTCAGAAGGTGATGACATGCAGAGGTTGGTAGCTATGCCCCACTGGGCAGGTCCACCTCCTCTGGTGACCATGCCACTTCTAACCAATATGAGAAAGATCTGCTTAAATTCCTCACTTTTCACAGTGGTTCTCACACTCCGGTATTTTAGGATAAAATGTTGAAATCAGTAGAAACTTAACCACAGGCAGTTTATTGCAATCACTTGTGGACAGATGTTAGGGAAATGGGTCACACAGCTAGCACGGATTGAGCGCAGACTCCAGTTGTTGAGGGTGCAGCTATGAGATTATCCTCAGCTGTGAAGGGACACTGGTATGATGTATGATGTGGGGTAGCTTTTCTGCATTTCAAAGACATTATGCCAGATTCAAAAGATACCCCATTTGAACACCTTAATGATGAGCAACGTGGGGGCCTGCAGGATTGCAGCCGGTGGGCACCACGGAGAAGCCCCATGACGGATGTATCTCTCGCCTTGCTGAGCAGCCCCAAACCCGCGGGGTTCTGTTCAATGCACATTGTTCAGGTACAGCGTTACTGAGGGAGGATTTTTGCCTGTAAAAGTCAGAACAACAGAATTAGCTATGGGGAAAGTGCTATGCACAGCTTGTGTTTCCTGGCAGGATTTATTTTGGCAATGCTTTTTGGAAGCTGCCATGGCTTAGTCAGAGTGTTTACACTTCCACGCATAAAAGAAGTAGACATGAGATTCGTTTTCAATGAAGGTGGGATATTATATTTCATGCTCTGGTTTTTCTTTACCATTTGTTTTAGCTATGTCCCTTTACTGCATTTTTCCTGAATTTTCTTTCCTGTAGTCTTTTCCATTGCATGCTTTCACTAAAGTTTTATTTACTTTTGAGTATTTTGATTTGCTATCCTTACATTGGTTACAGAAATTTGCTGTTGCCAGTCCTTGTAACAATTGGACAAAGTTAGCTATGGCTTTTGTTTGCATAAAGACTATCTGCCTCTATTTTATTTTTCATTCAGTTGTACTTAATTAAACAATGATTATACAGATGAATATTGGAAATAAAAATGAACTGCTATAATTGGAAGTTTATGTATTTATTGTAATTTATTTTTCTTACTGTTTCTCAGCTGCAGCTGTTTTTTATGCTAATGACAATACTGTAGCTATCATTTCTTTTTAGGTTGATAATTACTGAAAGAGAAGTAAAATGATAATGGAACTGTTGCCTTTCAAATTCATAACTTCAGTGAAAACACTTCCCCATGTCTTAAATTTTTATTCTTCTATTGATGAACAGAAGGTAATTGCCTTTTCTCCTTTCAGAGCACTTGGAATACATGATTTTATGGTGCAGTGCTGATAAATCTGAACCTGACATTCAACTTTCTTCTAGGGCTCCAAGCACCTTCTTTTCTATACAGCAGTATTATTCAGGTATGTTCAGAGATAGATGAATAAGCATCTTCCATCCTTTAAAAGTACAGTTTCCATCCTGTAAAAAAATCTGACTCCTGAGTTGACTCCTGAGCAGATATTAGGGTATTCCCATTATGACAAAAATGGAAATGCTCCTAATGAGCATGCTGCAATGAATGTTTGTATTTCCATATTAATTCCTACAAAATAAGAAGCTTCTGGGAGTTAGAATAGTTCCTGTGATGTGAGCACAACTCCATATCCCTTGGGGTTTCATTAATCAAGACATTCAGATCTGCATATTACAGAAGCTGTTCAAAGACTTTTTAAAGTTGTTGTTCAAGGGAGAAAATAGTGCTTTCAGTGTGACTCTGTGTGAAGAAACATTCAGATTTTAATAAATTGCATTAAGGTGTTATGCAAAACAAACATACAGGAGATGATGCTGAATGATACTATCGCTGTTTTTCTCTAAAATGACTAAAAAATGAGAACAACGTAAGAAGGTACATTTTTAATTCTGCAAGTGTCCTGTTCACCACTGAGCTGTGAGACAGGGGTAAGTTTTCAAGGGTGCGGAGTGGGCTTCCACCTTCCAGCCATGTTGTTGGTCACACCTCCATGTCCCCATGCATCACACGTACTGCTCCTTGTTCCACCTTTTGTATCCTACATCAGTCGGGTTGGTCCCCAGTGATGCTCATTGGTTTGGTAACACGTTTTTGTAAATATTTTGTTTCTCTTTGCTGTTACTCAGCAATGTTATGACAGAAAACACCGATTGGTTTTGCCTGAACACCCCTTGTTCCTTGTGTATTAGAAAGTTTATTAGCATTGGGGAGTCAGGGGAATGATTGTTTAAGTACTGACACAATCACTGCAGTTTATTTTGGAAATAAATCACCGAGGAGGAGACTGAAAGGAAAATGTTTGCTGATGCTGCACATAGCAAAACTTGACCTTGTAGCTCCTACAGAACTTGACCTTTCCTTATGTTTTAGAGCAACCTTGTGAAGTCCACTTGTGTTATCTGGTGACAAATTTAAACTTGAGACATCATATATAAAAGGCAAATAATTTTGGGGGTTTGCCTTAATTTCTGCCAGGGGTCTGCAGAATATTTCCCATGAATTGGGCACTTTATAGAAGACTGAAGTGCAAGAAGTGCATCCAACAGCTCTGCCAAGCTGTCCATGGTACGAAGACTGAGTGGGCAGCCCTAGAGTCTGCACTGTTCATCCTGATGGAGAAAGAAACCTAAAGATTGTGGAGAGGGAGGGGAAGCATAGGTGAAGACACATGGAAGTTTTAAAAGTAAATTATGGGCAATGTAGGGTGAGATAAAGTACTGCTCCATCCCTCAGAGTGAACCACTTCTAATTACGAAGTATTACATCTTTTTCTTGACGTTGAGGGACCACAGAATGCTCTTAAGCATGATTTCCAAACCATTAATAATCAAGGGAAAAGAAACGGTATTCTTGGACTGTATCTTCTGCTGTGATATACTTAGGATAAATGATGCATTGAATTTACAAAGAGCATTTTGACAGTCCAAACAGATGCATTAGTCACTCAGCACTAACTCAGCATCTAGGGTAGTGGGAAAATGTGTAATCTGTTCTTATGGCATGGAAAAAATGTGCTTACACACTGTCCACATGATACAAGAAGAATCAAGGGGTTCATTTTCCATCGTACTATTCCAAAGCACCAAATCTGAAAAAAAAAAAACCAAAAAAAAAAAAACTTCAAAAAGTGCAAAGATCTGGGCCAGGTGGGTCATGTGAAACTTCTGATCATTAAATTCATACTGTGATGAGGATTTCTTCTCTGAATATTTCTCTCTGGATTATATGGTGTTCTTCAGTTTAGCCAAATCCCTTTATCAATTAAACCTGAGAAAAGGGATTTGCAAAACTAATTCCTACAACCACCTGCCAGTATCAGATGCCACAGCATAGAATATGCAGTGGGGCTTCCTTGAAGTGTTAGTTCAGTCCTTGGGCTGCTGCAGAGGATCCATGACCACCTCCTCTCCAGTTCACTGTGTGCAGAATGAAGAGGTTTTACAACTGTTTGACTGGCCTGGAAAATCAATCACCACACCTTCAAGGGGTATGACTGAGGTGGGATTTAACTATATCCCTTGTTCATTTAGACTAGATATAAGGAAGAAATTCTTCCCTGTGAGGATGGTGAGGCCCTGGCACAGGCTGCCCAGAGAAGCTGTGGCTGCTGCCTCCCTGGCAGTATTCAAGGCCTGGTTGGGTGGGGCTTTGTGCAACCTGGTCTAGTGGAGGGATGCCCATAGCAGGGGAATTGGAACAACATGATCTTTCAGGTCCCTTCCAACACAAATCATTCTATGATATGATTCTATGTTTATGTCAACATGAGTTTAACCTTGTAACAGTTCATGGGAAAGACACTGGGGCCAGTTTAAACCTATCAAGGTAAAGTCTATACAGCTACAAAGTTTCCCATTAATTAATGATACTTCTGCTTATGATCACAGTGGCTGAAATGCTGCTAACCTCAGGTTTCGTGTAGAGTTGTAATATATGTGATATCATCTGGAGATATACATGGGACGTGTATCTGAAACTGCCTGAACTCTAGGATTTAGTTAATACCATCATGGCTAAAGTTTAGGAAAAAAAAAAAAGCTGTTTCATTTTTCATCTCTACCCAAAATGAAACCTAGAAACCTGTTGCATGCTTTGGCCCAAAGTATTCTAGTTAAACTGCCACTGGGAAATGTATTTTCCAGATCTAAACACATAAACAGAACTGGAAAACATACTAGAGGTTGACTTTATATAACCTTGGTGTGTTTCCTCATGCAGAATATGGCTGTTTGTCTTCAGTAGCAGTGCAGCAGAAGACCTCATCAATATTTGTCTCCTTTAAAATTCAGAACCCCAAAACTCAGGAACTTGCTATACCGACTCTTTCCAAAACATCAGGTAAGTAAGGCTGAGATTTAACTCATCCATTTTAAGGAAAGTCAGGCTCCATAATTTTATGTTTGATGTCTTCAGGGGCCATGTTGTATCTTGGAGTTTTCACTTGGTCAGGATTTTGCACTGTAATCTAGTCAGTGGTGTTATTTTCCCCAGATTCTCATATGCTACTTTGTTCATGTTTAATAATTACAAACCACAGTGAAATGCAGTAGCATCTTTTCTGTATCAGGGACAAAAAAAAAAAAGTGTATCTAAATGTATTATCCAGCATAATTCAGGGTTTTCATAGCTTTCATTGTTTTCTCAGTGACTGAACTATATTTCTGCTTTATCAGCTAAGGCTGGACCCAGTAACGCTGTGAATGGGAAGCACAAAATTCATCACATCTTCTTCTCTGTCACTTACCAGAAAAGGCACATTGACCCAAGCAGAGATGATGGGAGACAGCAGAAATAGAGAAGTACAGTTCACTTAGTCTCCCTTCACTGTCCTCAGAAAATCTGTACAAGGTAAAGTAAAATTCAGATACAGCTCCTTGAAAGGAGCTTTGCCAAATCTTCTTTTTCTACAATGGAAACACAACAGCACTTCCATCCAGCAGAACTTTTGTAAGTGCCGAAGAATTCATATTCTTTCAGGTCTATTGCTGGTAAGTGCTGTAGAAATAGAAAGCAGTAATTTTTAGAACTTGTCAAAAATAGTATCAGTTCTGCAGCTAAATACAGTATATTGTTTTGTTTGCACTGGGCCCCAAAATACCACTGAAAAAAATTAAACTTTCCAGAGTATCAGTATCTGAGTGTTCCCCCTTGGATAAGACTGAAATATTTGATTTTAACTCTGCCACATAGAAGGCTGAAGATAATATTTTGATAATACATTTCACAAAGGAAAAAATGTGGATAAAATTAATGAATCTCTCTGAACTGTTCCCTGTAAACCTCTCAGCTGTGTAGATAAACAGCTCATTTAACAATTTTGACTGCACCTCTCTGTCATGACAGAAATAAAAATAATTAAAAAAATGAATCACCCATAAATTAAGTTTTGGGTTAATTTGTTGATGTTGTGGTTTGGTTTTTTTTTAATAAAAAAGCCAACATTTTGAGGGACTAGTTGCCTTTGACCTACCAATTTCTCTGATGAACAAAACGAATCTAGCCATCTGTTTTCAGTTATCTGGCCCAAGTACGTAATTCTTGTAGTTTAATCGTTGATTAAGCTGAGGAGGGAAATGAATAATTCAGTTGAATTGCATTTTTCTTTGGAAGATTTATTTTCAGGATTAGAAGCTGTCTACCCTCCCATGTCACAAGTGTAGATGAACCCTGTGTCCTTAGTCAACTCCTCTGTGGATGTTTGCCTGCATCATGAAGGATGCACATAATCTGATACCACTGATGGCATTACATCAAAAGAAGGATCAGGGCTGGAAAAGCTTAGAGAGCAAAACGTACTCAAGAGCTGTATGGGATACTTAAAGATAACTTGCTTGCTTGTAGCTCAGTCTGGCTGTAGCTGGGCATGACTAGTTCTCTTTTTCAAGCTCACTGAATTTTTGCTAAGCTGCAGAAGAAAATTTCCTCTCTTTTCTTTTCCCCCTTGTAACCTTTCTAAAACTGCTGGAAGAGTGCAGAGTTGTCTCAGATAACCAAGTACACATGAGAAATTCTGGGCATGCCAAAATCCCTCTACTAAAGGAATTATTTGAGATTTCTCTAGAGATAACACTGATAATTTAAAATGTAGTTGGATTTACTTGTTATTGCTGCAAGGTAATTGAAAATGGTCTCTAGACCACAGATAAAACCTTTGGGCATTACATTTTTTTCTTCTTCATAGCACACGATGTAAGAATTTCTCTGGAAACACTCCAGATCACTCAAATGCATGTCATTTCTTTAGCTTCTGGGGCAAGAACAGCAGAATATTTTTTTAATCTTTCCAGGTACACAGTTATGCAACTTCAGATTTTATGAACGTGGATTCCTTCCAACTGAAAGTACAATTTAATTAAACTTAGGAGAGGGCTGATAACTTTAATCAAGAGTGCATGAAAATTACTCATTTGTCTCTGTTTCTTTAGCAGTAATTCAGATGAAAAGATGAAGAATGCCACCTACAGTTAAGGTCAGGAATCTTGGTCTCTCCCAGGGTACCTGTTTAAGGTTTCTACCCTGTGACCACAATACCAAGTCACAACAGCGGCATCATACTAAGGTAATTAATTACTGAAGCTGAATGATATTGCCATAAATAAATTTAAGAAGCTTTAGAAAGTGACTGCCCTGTACCCATGGGCATTCAGTTCATTACTTCCATCAAGAGCATATGCAGTTTCTTCTTGGAGCGTATACGATAATTTTAACAAATGTCAGTACTCAGGGTGCTGGGGTCTGGGCTGGCCATGTGGAAATTAACAGCAAGGATAGTGAGAAGCTGAAAAACTGAGAGATGCTTTACAGCTTTCTCCACCTTTACGCTACAATGCTGTGAAAAAGAATTAAGATAAATTTAAGCTGAATGCAGTGTTCTAGAAAAGGAAATTTTTTTTTAGCCAATGGATTATAAACTATGGAAAGTGTCTTAATGCAAAGTATTTGCTACTTTAAAATACTTCACAATAGCTCAATGCACAATTTTGAGTGTTGATCAAGCCACTGGAGTCAGAGGAAGAAATGCTAGAGCTAAATAAAACCCAAAATGAAGTATTTTTCTCATCTTTTTTGGCTGTTACGAAGAGCTCCTGATAAGACAGCAGCCCTACTGGCTGTTTCAATTTAATTACTCAAGCACAGTGGGTGTGATTCAGTTGTTCAGATACTGACTGCTTGCTCTTCTGACACTGTCCAGCTCTTAGCATTCTGTGACTCTGCTTTACTCTCCAAGCAGAATGATGCATGCACTGCTTTAAAACGATGGGTCACACAAAGAGCATCCAAGACTGTGCTCCAGGCAGGCGATCACAGTGTCTGAAGTCTCTGTAGGATATTTTCCAACTTTTGACAGCAAAGTGCTTCTGAGAAGAGTTTGCACAAACAAGAGTCCCCTCAGTTCTAAAGCTGGGTAATAGTGAACATTTTGGGCTTTATTAAGGTGCCTGAACCTGTGTTATACACTAGCACCAGGCTGATGCTGTCCCTCTCAAACAGCCAAGGTTAATGAAATTGCAATTTTACCCTCTGTTTGGGTTATAACTTTGGTTTTAGTTTAACTGTCAGTAACCCAGAACCCTTTCCTCAGTTGCATAGAGAACTGTGCCTTCCCAGCAGACTGAAGACTTTGGGCTGAAGCTCAAAATCCTGCCCTCCAAGCCTGCCACAGTGGAACACCCTCCACTAAACACACCCTGCCTGGGGCTGAGTGACACTATGAGGTCCAGGGTCTTAATCACAACTCAGATATTGACTCCCTGGCCTTGGTTGGGGTGACCTAATTTACCTCCCCCTCTCTCTTGTTGCAGAGAGGCAAAACCTGCTTTGAGGCTTCAGCTTTATAAAGGGACATGCGTTAAGAACTAGGAAGTGTAATGTAATGATTCAATACACTTCCTCATAGCCTGCAAAAAATCTTTCAAAGTAAATCTGACCCAAATAAGAAAATAAGAGCATAATGCCAAAAGAATTCAGAAAAACAGTGGTGCTTTTTGTTTAAGGTCATGGATAACCTTTTTTGTGAGAGAGTTTTCACTGACTGGGTGTTGAACAGCACTTTACCAATGGTTTCACTGCTGCGAGTCAGGTAGCCGACACACGGAGAGCTGGCTTCCTGTTTTGCTTTGAAAGGTTGGCTTTTTGTAATTTGGGTGTTGCAAAACCCAGTTCTTTTTCTTCTTTGAGTCTTTACACAACAACTGAGCAAAGACTACAAGGCTATTGCATGATAGGCAGCGCACTCAGGCTTATCAAGGGTATTGTGAAATATGTGACTTTTTTCCTTTCTTTAAAGCTTCCTTTTGTGGAGTCTTGGCATTCAGTCTCTTTCTCTCTTTCTTTTACTTCAACAGAAAACCTCATATTAGCTGAAATGTCTCTAGCAGGAAGCTGACAATAACACCAGCAGTTTACAGATCAAGGGCAAACAGAGCACAAGATGTGCTTTATGTTTTGACACCAAATGGCTCCCAAGCAGAGGCTGGACAAACCACAGTTCCTCAAATCGTAATGCTTATTTGACTATTGATCCCACAGAGAAGCAGGAGAAAACCTTGTGTTTGCATTTGCTCCTTCCAGAGTACAAGGGACAAGGACGAGGCAAGAAGCGAGGCTGCCTGAACACAAGAGATGAGGCAGTAAGCTGTGTTGGAAACCGTGGACACCCGGTATCAGCTGGCAGGTATGCGAGCCTGTTGCCTGCCAAGCTGCAGTTGGGTGGATAGCTCTCTCTATCCCTGCCTTACTTTTTTTTTTCTCACAACACCCTGCACCAGGTACATGCAAGGTCAAGGTCCTCGTGTTTATAATTTCATTTGAGCTGTCAGGAGCTGTGGCAGAGGCTTGAACTGCAAGAATTACTTTGCAGCAGGGCAAGATATTTCCCTGAACATTTCTGGCTTCTCTTTCCCTTAGTGCAAGAATCATGAACAGAAAAGGTAACACCAGCTGCGTGCTTGGTACTTCCTCTCCAAAACTGCAGTTGCTGCTTTGTCTGCAACCTTGCCTCCTCGTAGGCAAGGTCATTTCCTTCCTCAAAAGGCCAGCCGTGCTAACGCCTGCCCACAGGAGATGGGCTTTGGGAAGGAGTTGTTCTCTGCTGTGTGCAGCAGTCTGTGAGGTGGGTGTGTTAGGCTCTTCTTGGAAGCTGGAGGAGCCGAGCATTTCCTACCACACTGTCAGCATGGCTCTACGTGTTTATCTTGATAAGAACTGAGTCATATTTCAATGGGCAATTATAATGCTAAGGCATCAGGATTTCCCCTCTTCCTACTTCTTTTAACAGGTCTTCTGTAACTCCAAATTTATGTTTTGTTTTAAGCAAGGCATCTCTGGGATTTTCTTGTTTCATTGCAAGCCAGCAGAAAAACACCCACACTCTGGAAGTCAGTCTGAGAGCAGGCACTCAAGGTTGCTCAGTGCTTCTCAAGAAGGGGAAACAGACGAGGGCTGGTGAAGCAGGGGGAAAACCAATGCTACCTTTTGGCAAAAATTTAGCTTGTCATCACTGGTGTGTGTTTCTGGTGGAGGTGTTTTGGAGATGATAAAAAAAAAGTATATATTTTTCTGTATCAACATAGGAGATACAGGTTGACATTTCTAAGACTGGTTTTTGCCTCGAATTGTTTTTCATTTAGTCAGAGTTGTGGTCTAACACATATTAGATGGTACCTTCAATGAATATTTCTGAAAGGGAAATAATTTTTTGCTTGCTTGGTTGTTTTTGGTTTTTTTTTTAATTATGGTTATTGTTCCAAAATCCTTTGATCTGGTGAATAAATGCATTCAGTTTGGATGTCCATAACCTTCCCATGAAAACCAGGGGACTTACATAGAGAAAAATAAGAGTTAAATGTGGAAGTGATTAGTGTAAGACCACAGGAGCACTCATGTGGCCATCTGCGTTTACATCCCCTCTAACGCATTCACTGCTGAAGCCTAGAATCTGTCAACAGCATAAATCAATCCTCTGCACATATCGCTAAGTTCAAGTTTATTATAACATCAAGGTGGAGCTCAGCTAGCCCTCCTGTCATGCTGTTTTAAATAAGCAAATAGATGAAGATTATTTAAATATCATCTGGTTTTGGAGGGGACTGTGCTATGTGCTCACTTATATTGCAAGGAATCTGTGTTGGATGGGATTGGAAATAACAGTTCTGAGTGGGGAATTTTTTAAGTGAGGCAGAACTGAAGAGAAATGAAAGCTGATACTGAATTTTTATATAACGCATCAAAGCCTTGGCATGGTTATTGGCTTTGCGAGTGTGTAACTCAATCTCCTAACGTGAATTAGTTTCACCTACGTGACAGAGCAGCAAGTATTTTTCTGCAGAGTGAGGCATTATCTTTTAGACCCTGATGCAGTGAGCCCAAACTGGTATGACAGACATATCCTAACTGTTGGTGTTGCTTGTTCTTTCCCTGTAACAAAGAATGGGCCAGGTATTCATCTTGTGGTGACACTACCTGAAAAGAATTACACAGTTTGAGAAGGGATAAAACTAATGACATTTTATGAAGGCAATTTTATTACAGTCCATACTTCCCTCTACACCTGCTCGAAATTTCTATAATTCTTTCCCACATTTTATATGAGTTCTTAAAATGTCAGGTGGATGTGAATGTTTGACCTACACATTGCTGCACTTCTGAACTCAAGAATAGTTTTGATTTTTTTCCATTTTCTGCAGATCAGTTTCCCAACATGCCTGCTAGGCAGATGGAAAACTTTCCATTCCCTTTTAGAGACACCATGAAACAAAAGAGCTAGGGAAAAGTTAAATTGTATGATTCTATTGCACCAATTCAACATTAATGTACATGGCAGACCCACAGTTAATGATCCAGATAAACTCTGTGGTTACAGTTAAGTGTAGCTCTCCATGTGTTTATCTTGATGTTAAATTGAAAAATACCTTCAATCACCTTCATTACATTGTTGTTGGACAAAGATGAATAATTCTGTCCCTCTTGGAGGTTTTCATGGCTTGGATGCTCATGGTAGGATCTGATGGTAGTACCTCAGCATAATTAACTATTTATTTTCAAGGGCAATGAGTCCATAGCTTCATGCCCAGAACATTCAGCTGAGAGACCCCAATCTCTGCTCACCCTCTGATTTGTATCTAAAAAACGTCTTCTGCAACCCAAAAATACTCAGAAGAAAGATTAATAGTGGTTCACCACAGACCTGATACAGACAAGAGGGAGAGGCATTTCCCTCTTAAATAGGAGACTGACATTTGATGTCCTGTTCTGAAAGTGCTAGTGTAAGATGGATGTTAGCTAAGATCTCTCACAGCTTGACTGATTGCTGTAATCATTCACAAGCTGATGGCTGGAGAGTGAGGAATGGGAAATGCACCCTCTCCATCTCTCCTGGATGTATCCTGTGCTCACTGGATAGTCTCAGAACATGTATAACAAGGCAACAGGCATTAACTGTCCTTGTGGGAAATCCCCAGCAGTTTTGTATCTGTAACAGAGGTTCAACAAGCTAAGGACTCAAGCATTGGGTACTTCTTCTGTTGGACAGTGCTGCCATAAACTGGTGCTGAGAGAATATGGATATTTGTAGAGTTTTGGGAAGCAGGAGAATCTGCAGTGTGGGACTTTAGCACCTGAACTCAAAGCTGCATATCCGAGTGCTTTTAACCAGCATGGCCCACAGTGACCAGTGCACCTATTCTGTGGCAATGACACACTCCCCACTGTCAACAAAACCATGTGTGCCATGACAATGTCCAGTGCCCGATCACGTCACAAACTCTGTAACAGGAAAAGCTCATCATGAGCATCAATAAAAACTGTAACAACAGGTTGGGGGTAGCTGAGCAAATGGATGCACCATGATGAAAACTTCAGTTTTGTTTTCACTGCGCATCTTCAGCCCTGGCCTCTGTCAGCAGTACTGGAAGTTATCACTTTTGGCATGCGGATTTGCTGCTGCATATATCTGCGTTCACCAGAGCTCCCTGTCAGGAACGGCATTAATTAGCACTTTGGCAGCCCCAAAGAGGACGCCAGAACAGAGTGAGGAGTCAGAGGCCCAGCAGCTGAGCACTGTGGGGCTTCTCCATGTCTTCCGTGAGGCGAAAATTTGCTGGGAGGCAGAGCTGGGGAATGAAGGCACAAGCTGGGCTGACTGGCTTGGCTGGCTTTCAGCCCTGAGCTGCTTGTGTTTGCTGTGGGACATGGGATAGGCTCTGGCTGCACCTACGCACGCACACAGAGAAGGGATGCTCCATGGGCAACTGCCTGCCTATGTTATTAATCACTTGTGGTGTGTTTTCATAAATTAGTACCAAAAATAAAGATGAGACAATGACTGATTGAAAAAGGATTTTCTTTGTCCCTAATGGGCCGCATGGAAGAAAATCTCCTGAATAATTTATCAACTAGCTAATGACTGAATGTAGCTTTTATAATGCTGACGAAATGGTGCTAAATTCATCCCTGATATACTCTGTGGAATTGCACCAGGGAGCAATTTGGCCCAGTCAATCTATTTCAGACATTTTTAACTGTTTCATTGTCGGAGACAGTCAGGAGGTAGCAACAATAGCCAAGAGTCAGAGAAGCCCTTGAGACTGTTTAAAGAAAGTGGGTTTTTTTGTTGTTTTGTTCATTTATGATGTTGGATCTGCAAACAATTACATAAGAACTAAAGTAGCCATTATTTAGAAAATATTTTACATAGTCCTTTAATTTATATAAACTGAAATCACAGGATATAAATAACCAAGAAATCTTAAAATTACATGACATGTTGAAGTATAGCAGTTTCCTATTGAATTAACTTTATCTTCCAAAAATAATTATTTATCTCCATTTCCCTTTCAAGCACAGGGAATGTAACTTGTCATCTATCAGAAATTATTCATTAAAAGGAATTGTTTTGACTATAAACTTGCCAGAAAATATACTAACCTTTAGTAATACAATACAGAAACATTCAGTAAGAAGCGAAACTTCTTCCTGATTCTTATCCCCCTGAGACCCTGGTCCAAATACTGCGGGTTGGGGGGGCTGTGGGGTTTGTGTGTTTGTTTATTTGGGGGTTTTATGAAGAAAAAAATTATTTGGAAATACTCTAAAGGACTCTAAGACTAATCAAGTACATTCTGCTGCTTTTTACCAATGCAGGAAAAAAAGCCAGGAAGGATTTAGGGAGGAAGGTGTGTATTTGACTGGACAAGATAAATGAAAATGCCAAAAAAGCTCACTTTGCCTAGCTCAGGAACAGTGAGAAATCTAGTGTCTGTGTTTTGCAGGTAATGAGTGAGCAGTAATTTGAAATTGAAAAATAATTTCCTGATAATTTGTTCTTAATAAATAAACAAGCATGGAGAAAAGAGTGAGCAGCCAAACTTCACCTTTTGAGTGAGTGAACAGCCAAACTTCATCTTTTGAGCAACTGGGATGTTTCAAACACTACTGTGTCCCATCACTTTTGTCTGGAAGTGTTGCCATCTATCAAGTACAAATTCTGGAAACCAATGGAGTGCTTTGGAAGGTGATGGATGTTTCTGCTGCAACCCTCATTGCCACAAGTATGTCTCCCTAGTTATTGCCGTGGACTAAAAATAAAGGCCCAATGTAATGTTATATTGAAATCTAGCATTAATATACTGTGTTTTCTGAGTTCAGAGCAAGCAGAGCAAAACTCCCGTTGCATTGCAGAGATCTGTGAACACTTTGGAACTGGCATTTATGGGATCAGAAATGACGCTCAGTGCATAAATTCAGTGTGACACAAACAGCAGGCCTGGCTCTCCAAACAGGTGTTTTACGAAGCTTCAAATCTTCCAAGTTCACAAGGATAGTAAATTCCTAAAACACAGAAGTTAACACATAAGTTACTAAGCTGAAGCATTTCACACCTATAACTTTTGTCACCCTGCAGACGCCCACTGCAAACCTAGATCCCTGTGAGCGTCACACTTGCTTTCCTCATAGGAACTTTTTCTGGCCTATACGTGTGCAAACAGAAAGCAACAGCAACCACTTCATGAGCTTCATGGTCCCTATCTGGTGCCACTGTAACATGCTACGGGTGGGGTTTAATCACAGGCACCACGTTCACTTCTGCCACCCTCTGCCTTCCACTGCCTCTACTTCTTTCAGTGAAAACGCTTCGGTCTGAGTTCTCGGGCTGGGATTGCGGTACAGGTTTTACACCTCCTGGGCTACAAAACTCCACGGCCCCCTCCCATCACTGTCGTCCGTTCGGTTTCGGGACGAAGGCCTTCATCCCGGAGAGAAACAGGTGCCCACAGACGCTGGGCACCTTGTATGCCCGAGGAGGAAGGCGCCGGGCCACATAACCGCCACGCCAGCCGCGGCCTCCGGCGCCCTGCAACAAGGCGGGACGGCGCGGCGGCTGTGTGGAGAGTGCCGCCCGCCTGCGGCCCGGCCCGGCCCCGTGCTGCGCGGCGCGGCGCTGCCCCCTGGCGGCCCCACGGCTCCCGCACGGCTCCGCGCAGGAGGAGCCCCGCCGTGTCCTTGTCTGCACGTGGGGGGCAGAGCTCCCGCCTAGAGCGGGACAGGTTTCGTGCCGAAAGAACGATCCTGCCGGTTCTTCTCCTGGCTTTGTAGGTATAAGGAGTCTGTATATATTTATATAAAGTAGAAAAGAGACGTAGGGAGTTAACGATCAGGGCTCAGAGCCACCTTGCCGGGTTCCGCACGGGGTCTCATGCCCGTGTACTCGGGTCCGGGCTTTGCATGGCTCTGAGGTTCGTCTGAAGGATTTTGATGTGTAGTTATCACTGCTTTCACTCGTGAACTCCGTCCTGGCCGGTGGGTCTCCAGAGGGAGCACCCCGTTAGCTGTTCCCAGAGGCCAGGCCTAGCAGCAGGGTCCTGGGCAGTGCAGTTATCTGCCGGTTTGTGAGGGAGAGCGGGGCTGCTGGCAGGGCTGGCGTTGTGAACAGCAGCCCTGGGAGGAGGGTGCAAGTGGTAATGCCAGGGAAGTTGGTGCTGCTGTGCAAACACCGGCACAGTTTGAAGGGCGCTGGAGTTTCTTTTCTGCTCGTGCGTGGAGTGAGGGGACCTGAGGGAAGGGATTCATCAGTCCACAGGCAGATTCTTGAGGCCCAAAAGAACTATTAGATCTGCTAGCCTGATCTTATGTATAGCACAGGCTGCAGAGTTGCTGTCAGACCTGCACTGAGCTTCTAACTGGCCTCCCAAAATCATCTTCCCCAGAAAAGCATCTTCCCTTGTTATGACAAATAGCATGTGGTGGGGGGCTTACTGTTTCCTCTGGCATTTTGCCACAGTAGTTAATCACCATCTCAATTAAAATGAGCTCCTGTAACCTAATTCGATTTTGTTCTGGCTCCAGTGGGTGCATACAGGTCTCAATCATTCTGTCCTTTAAAGTGAAGAGACCCTCAATCCATGGTGTCTTTTCTGAAAGTTTTTGTGAGACAGCCAGCTTGTCTTTCACTTTTTTTGTTTGATAACCTACATAGATTGAACTTGCTGGCTGTCACTATATTGTGTTTTCCCCAGCACTTGAATCACATTTGCAGGCTGTCCAATTTAACAACATGGCTCTACTAAGCAGTGAATGCACAGACCCCAGAGGACAGGCATGCATCGTGCCTATAGTTTATCAAGATACCCTTAAGGAGATTGAATTTGTTCACCAGATGCTGCAGTTCATAGTAGCATTGTCTGTGACTGCGTAGCAGTTTTCTGGGCTTGAATTATAAAGCTGTAGGAGGAAATTTTTCTGCTGGGGTTTGGACTGTCTGTCTTGGAGAGCCCTGCAGATGTCTGAGAGGCTTGCAGACCAGGAGTTGCTCCTGAGAGACCACAGACTTTGGGCTACGCTTCAGACCTGCTACTTGTGCCTTAAATAGCTCAAAGCAGATGTTCAGTATGTTTGGCAAGGGTTTTTTAGGATTGAACAGAACCTACGAACTGTGGACTTGGAGTCAGAAGTTCTCCATTGCTGTCTGATCTAGGGTAGCTGCTCTGGTTAGTTTTGTGGGGTGATGTTTAAAACTTGTTTCGAATGCCAGCAGTGTTATAAGGTTTAAAGATTCAATTTGCTTGCTTTACCTGCCTCCTGCTGACCCCTATTTTCCTTCTAATTTGCTGAGCCCTTTCTGGGGTTAGGATTTGTCTCTGACAGTGGTGTTCTATGAACATACTTGCCACCTCTTGTCCCATGTTGATTTCCTCTCAGTGTTCTGCTTTCTGTTTTTTGCCATCCTTACTCATCCATGGGTGTTCCTCTTCTTTCACATGCTTTTCAGTGAATGTCATTCTTTTTCTTACCCCTTCCCAATTTGTTTCCCATTCAGCTGCGGTGCTTATTGGGCTCAACCTGACTTCTCTGTCCAAGCCTATTCATCCTTCTTTCTCGGGACCTTGTACTTAGCTTGCTCTTGTTTCAAAGTTCATTCATGCCTTTAAGGAAGAAGGGGTCCTTATGCTCTCAGACAATAACTGGACAGCGAGCCATTCAGAAACCTGTCTGCCAATAGCAGAGTTGGTATCCACAAGCCATCAGGAACTGAAAAGCATGTATGCAAAAGTTTTGGTGGTTGACTACTTGTGGGATTTTTCTGGAAATCTAAACAGGCTGAGTAGCAATTTCAAAACATTCTTTCGGAGCACATGGGGATATTTGACCAACCAGATGAAGCAACTTGTCTCCAAGCTATTCCTGCTGGTTCAGGTCAGTGTATTAAGGATGAAACATCAGATAACCTTCTCACTGAGTCTCATTTGGTCATTTCCAAAGAACTGCACAGAAAAAGAAACAGCTCCCTTCCTTATGCAGCATTAAAAGTCAGATGATAATGTGATTCCAGTTAAAATACCTGCCTAGATAACTGCCTGATAACACCTCACCCGCTGTTGGTTTCAGCCAGAGCTGACTTGTTGGTTTCAGCAGTGCTTACTGACATGGTGCTATTTGTGCCTAATTACATGTTGGCTCATGGCTTGAGTCCAAGCTCTCCCACCATCCTTGCTTCCTGTTATTGGCTCATGTTTGAGCTTGGCCTCAAGCAAATCAAATGTGTTTTCTCAGGCAGGAAAATTCAAGCCCTAGGAGGGATGTTACTTGACCTTGAACCCTGTCCAGTATAAGAACTCAAGCCAGGTTTGCAACAATGACTCAAGGCCACTCTTGGCCATGGCTAATGAAGGCAGTCTAGGATGCAGTGCAATTTCAGTGTATAGCCATCTGCTAGCCAAGCTATTTCTGGAGCTGTTTCATGTCTATGTACCAGTGTCATCTCTTTCCACAAGAATTTCCAAAGTTTAGATACTTTCCCTACTACACTGGAAAAATGCAATGGAGCAAGAATGAAAAGTACTTTCATACCATTCTTAGGCTTTCATAATTTGCTACTTTTCATACTGTTTCAGAGGATTCTCTAACTCAGGCATTTCAGTGAAACATAGGAAATCAGAGTGGATAACATCACATCAGAAGGATTTCAGGTGATAAATACCTGAGGTGTAATTTTTATGATTTATAGTCAGTAGCCACCTGATACTTGTAAGATTCATGAAATTAACATCAATACTTTTAATATCCTGATAACCTATACCCTAATACAGGTTGCTCTTATGTCAGCTGGCTTAAGAGTACTCTAGACCTACCACTCATTAATAACTTCTCATTCTGTAAATAAAACTAAATGTAATGGGTAGAACTGCAAAGGCAGCTTGTGATAAGGCTGGATAAAGTCATGAGATCTTGTGTATGTGGGCCTGCCTGTGGAGCACAAACAAAAAAAAAACATTATGGAGGGCTCTGTGTAGCTGTCTCACAGAGATGGGCAGGAGGTAATCTTGTGTTTGCTGGTTACACAGCAGCTGCATCCTGATCCTAAGGAATCACTTTTTCACTGTGAGGGTGACAGAGCACTGGAACAGGCTGCCCAGAGAGGTTGTGGAGTCTCCTTCTCTGGAGACATTCAAGACCAATCTGGACGCCTTCCTGTGTGATTTAATCTAGGTGATCCTGCTCGGTCAGAGGGGTTGGACTAGATGATCTTTCAAGGTCCTTTCCAACTCCTAACATTCTGTGATTCTGTGATGCTGGGAACCAGATACTCAACAGGACAGGAGCCTGTGCATGGTCTCCCCGCTTTAGCTGTGGTTTGCCGCTAAGGAGATAGGTGTCATCACTGAAGTATGCTGTCATTACAAATGAGGTGCACCACAGCTAGAAACACAGCCCCTGTTAATAAATAGTGGTAAACTTATTTTACTAGGGCTGCCCCTAGTTTTGAGGCAGCAGCAAGTCCTCTGGGCTTACTGGGCTAAGGGGGGTACAGGGCAATGGGAGAATTCTGGAGGTGAAGGAAGCTGAGGAGAAAGAGGCTGAAGGGAGAATCAGCAGTGCAGATCCAGCTTTCTGCTTGCCAGCCATGCCTTATACCTCTGTACTTGTAAGAGGGACAGTAAGATGAAAGTATATTTATTTAAGTAGTGTGATTGAAAGTCTGATGTCAAATGACAGGAGTGTTTAAAAGCCTTGTGCTTCCAACTGGTAAACTGATTGCACTCTGGTTAGATCTTCAGCATGGCTTTTATCTCCATACCCTCCCAATGCATTCCTACCTATTTACAATGATTGTAAAGTTTTTGGGGTGAGCACCTGTTTGTACCTAATACTGTGAATCCTGGTCTGTGCTTCAGACTGTGGTGTGGTCAGCGTTAAAAAGATGTTGATGTTCTTCATAACTTGTTTTTGGTTGAATTAAGAATGATTCAGATAAATATACACAAAATATTACTTGAATTTGCAGGACATGGGAATTTTTTTCAATAAGGCCAAGCAATCCAATGTCCTATAAACAGCTAAATGTAGAATCAGTGATTCTTTGAGCATCAACAACAACAACAAATTACAGAGGAGACTGGTAGTGGTGCCAGATCACTCAAATCCCAACAACAACAAAAAGGAAAATTATAAAACCCAAAAAGAGTTGGCTGAGGGAGCTGGGGCCCAAGGCAGGCTGTGATTGTTTCCCCTTCTCTGGAGATAGAAATACCTTTGTCTCAGAGGAAATAGAGCAGACATTCTTTGTAGCTGATTTCTTTCTGATTTCCTCTGTGCTAGAGATGCATGTTTTCCTAGAGCTTTTTTTGAAACTAAATCTTTCTGCTGTGATTTCATACTTCAGCAGCCTAGGTCCAGCTAGTTTTCAGTGATATCAAATTTTGCTTATGTTAACAAAAAACCCCAAAACCTACCTAAACTTCATTTGCTTTCCCTAACAGATCATTTCACCCACTACAGAATATTCGTGCACTCCAGCTTGTGCTTTCCTTCATGATCAAGCTGAGTACTTAGGTTGCTGGTGGCAAAGTTCATGTTTGCATTGTTTTCTCCTCTGTTTAGTCTGGCATCTGTTTCAATATCACTGCTTTGTGTTAGAATTAACAGGGAAGAAAAAAAAAAAGCTTATTTATGCAGTACAATAAGTTCTCGTAATCATTTCCAGATGACAGATCCCATCCTTCCTTTTATGATTCACTGAAACTCAAAACACTGTGTAGAGTGTTCTGAAGGTAAAGAAATGGGAATAAAAATCACCTCAGGGAGAGGATGGTATGACTTGCCTTTTGTGAAAATCTGCCAAAGGAAAAGAAGGTTAAAAAATGGGATGTGAATTGGTAGTCACCGAGGGAGGAATTTATTAATCACATACAATGTAGAAAATTGCCTAGTAAACAGTATGATGATAAGGTCATCGTCACAATATCATGAAAATGGGCCAAATCCATAGTCTTCCCTGTAGTCCTCACCCAGATGAGCCATTTAAAATCAAGTGCATTAACATGCTTGTTCAGTGTGATTTTCTTTCTCTGTTAAGGAAAGTACATACTTTGTTGAGCTTATGGTAGAAGAATTACCAGGGCTGAGTATCTCTCCTGCTGTGAGATACAGGGAGAGAGGCCCTGTCCCACAAGTGAGGACTCATTCACAGCATGCTGTTGCTGTTTGAATGACATCTCTTCACTGGGATCAAAGTTGCCTCACTGAGGGGTCAGTAAATATCTCCTTCCGGGCATGGGAGATGCTGAGATTTCCAGTTACCTGCCCTGTCTCTTTCTCCTAGGACTGCACTCCAACCTTCGTGTTTAGCCATGCTTGTTCTCTGTTTCTTGTAAGGGATAGAGGGCTACCTGTTGCCTTGTTGAGAGCAGGAAGATGCAAGCCTTTCGTGGACATCAAGGAGATTGGAAAGCTTTAAAATAGTAGAGGATTCAGCCAAGTGGGGCATCTGGGTGAAGAAAGGGACACAAGTAACAGTTCTGTCTGATACAAGCCATTCAAGAAAAAGTGTAGTTCCTTACTTCCATATGCTAAAGAAATGCTATCTCTTGGCTGTTCTTGTAGCTCTTGGCCTGTAACTTTTGAGCACTGATATCATAAATTCATTTGTATTGGCTAATGCAGTGCCAAGAAATCAAGCTGAAAGAGGCTTTGTGACAAAGTTGATTTATTTTTCCAATTAACGTCATCTCCATCAGCTTAAGAGATGATAAAGTGACACACAGTTGCCATCCTATGTTTCAGAGTTTGGCACGGGTTCTATTCCTGATGCTATGAAGATGGAAAATGTATTTATTTCTACATGTGAGATTTATTTATCCCCTTTCACTTCCATCTCCCATTCATTTATCAGTCCATGAAAGGAGCATGTCAGTTTAAACAAACAAAATACCCGATACTTGGGTGGCTCCAGATTCACTGCAGATCCCTACAGAAGCTTTCATTGTGAAATACACCTGTTTGGATGTGGTAGAAACTGAGACTTTTGTGGATTCCTGCTCCCCTCCATTTGGGTGGCAGTGTTACATTCTTTAATTGATCAGCACGATTCAGTACGTTTTGGTTTCTCTCTTTAGTTTTGTTTTGTGCCTCTCATACCCTCAGTAGCTCAATCCTCTTCCAATGTGAAAGTACCTCCTAGTTTGCTCGCAGTTGTATTTTACTTCACCATTATTGGAATAACCAGAGAAATTAAAGTCTTGATGTTTAACTCTTCCATAATCTCACTTCTGCACAAAGCAGATCATGAAGAACTTCACATAAATATTGTAGTTTGCTTCATCCATAGTTTTAAAGAAAAGTAAGCTCAGTTAGCAGAGCTTGATTTGTGGCTGCTTGTGAGCTGCCAGTTTGCAGGGCACACACAGAGCTACAAGCCTGGAAGGAGAGGAATAATGAGAAGAAATGCAAATTCTTCATCATATTTTGTTGTGCAAGAGATGATTTGCAGCATAGACACAGCTGTCACCCAAGAAAGGCTCACTGTTTCTAACTTCTTGATAAATTTGCAGACTGTGTGTGGGCTCTTTTTTTTATTTTTTTTCTTGGCACAGATCCTGTTAAATACACAGAGGGTCAAATGCTTCTCTTGGTCTTCCAGCTGGAGAGCTTTAGCCTAACAAAGCATACTTTTCCTTTCTGCGATTTACCTCTGCGTGAACTGACAGTGGGCACTTGAGATCTGATGTTGTGCTCACAGGCTGCAGACCGTATCTCTCTCCTTCAGCACACTGCCAAATGGAGGCCTTGCCGAGCGAGCGGAGAAGATATATTATTGGACGTGTCTGGTTTTGCCATAGTAATTTTCACGCCCGTGATATAAGGCACTGCTGTGTTTCGATGTTATTTCAAGCTAGATTACTTTGGGGTATTTCAAGTAGATGAGCTAGTAGAATAATTTAGGGAAAGGAAGCCTTTCCTGCAAGTAGATGGAGAAAAGGCATCTAGTAGTTAACAGTTCTTGGATGTTCTGTAGTATATGTTGGGATATCAGAAAGTAAAGGGGAAAACTTTGGGGGATGAGGGGATCGGGTTTTGTGAGAGACTGGGTCAACTGGGAAGATGCTACTGAATGATTTGCAGGGACCTACTGTCACTGGACCCTACCCAAGTGTAATTTGAAAGTGTAGCTGGTATTTATCAGTATTTGTTATAGTTGCTGTAGTGTTCTGTGATTGCACTCTGCAAGCAACTGTGATCTTGCCTCAGAAGTGCAAAGTGAAATGTGAATCAAAATGAGGACAAGGAGGAATTTAAGTGAAATGATAAAAAAAAATAAAATACTCGCACCAATACTGAGACTTCTGTTGTATGTTCTCATCTCAGATGAACATGCATCTTTCTATTTCAGATGTCTGGGTTGTATTTTTTTTGTTTGTTTTTGTTTAAAGAATGGCTGGCTGTTGACAGATAATCCAGTTTCTCAGTATCTAACTTTCAAATTAACAATGGCATCAGGAATTAACGAAGTATCCCTCGAACATATTTGCTGTAGCTCATGTTGGTTCTAACAGCTTTCACAAAGAAAGGGCATCGTCTCTTAGTGATTCGTGTATAGACACATTCCAAAATGCAGTTGTATAGGCAGATTTGCTCCTTGAGACCTGCTGGGGTGAAACAGAAGAAACTGAGATCTTTTGCTGAGGCAGATTGTTGTTACCTTTTTATCAGAAAAATATCTGAACCCCAGATTTAAAACTTTAGTGATGGAAGGCAGAAGAAATGTAAATATTCTCTATTAAATAAAGAATTCCCCGAAGCCTGCTGTGAATAACAATTTTGTAGGAAGAAACTATCAAAGCAGGAGAGGGATAAGTGCTTCTGAGGAAACCAGAAGGCTTTACGGTTTGAGACTGCTTCAACAATAAATATGCAATCAGTTCAAATTATATGGCAAACTTAAATAACGTCTGTGTATTTTGGCATGATGGTTGAGTTTAAATGCATTAAGCTTTTCAGTGAGTAGTAATAATATGGCATTAGAGCATTAAGAACAGGATGAGCTTTGCCAAACCTTTGCTTTAGCTCTGTGCCTAAAGGCATGTTTAAAAGGTAATTTCAGTGTGGTTTTAACTGGCTGCAGTACTAACCCAGGAAGGGCGAGGGAAAATCTGGCAAGGGCTGTTGAAGTTTTGAGGTCTTAGATTTTTGGATTACTGTCACAGTGGGATGCAACTGGATTATTATGTGAGCAGAGCTTTGTTGCAGCTTGCATGGCTGTAAAGTGAAAGGAGTTTCACAAGCAAAGGAGAAGCAAGAAAATAATATATGTAGTACTGGTGTATGTATGCATGAGCCAGAACCTTTTATAGCAGCAAAAGAGAGCCCTTGTGCTCCAGTACCTGCTGATGCTCCAGACTGGGATGGCCCTCCTAATTTTTAAAAATTACCCTTTTAGTCATTAGTTTCAGGCAAGATCCCAATAACCTCTGGATTCAATAGTGGGATAAAAGCTATCATACATCAGGTTTTATATATATATATATATACATACATACATATATATTCTATGGTGAGTAGAGTCAGAAAGAGACAAAGAAGGGGGTTGTTGGGAGGAGGGGATAGGGCAGGGTAGAAGGTCTGGACTCTGTAGCACTATGTCTAAGTGGTATTAAAAGAAAAAATTCCCAAGGCATTTTGTAGCTGGAGTCTAACAGAGCCTTAAGCTGAAACTGTGACTCCGGATGGCCACTGCAAGCTTTGGGAATACTGCTTCGGAAAATTATTAAATTGGAAAACCAAACCCCAACTGAAAACATGTTAAAAAAAAAAAACAGTATTCATATTTGAGAGCACAGGAAAATGGGCTTTCCATCAGATTCTGATGGCAGAAGTGATATAAGGGTGATAGCATTTGCTTTTGTGCAAAATGTCAAATAGATGTTCTGTATTTTAAAATTTAATCAGGTTCAGGCTGTGCTTTGGTTGATTTTCAGGGTGAACTGTCTCATGACCAATGCAGCTACTGGCTGCTTTTCATCATGATACTGGTGGATGCAGTACTGCTGTCAGTCAAAGGAATTTTCATGTCTTGCTTATCACAAAACTATACTCAAAAACATTTTTAGAAGCTGTGAAATCAGTAGGTTTTCGTGGCTTGATAAAAACTTTTTTAACTTCTTGGTTAATGATCCCACACAGAGTCTTTGCATTTGGCTTTTGCAACTGAAGTAAGCGTGACCTGAAGTGATTGTACTGATTTGAAACATCTTTGGGTCTCAGTTTTTAGCTGACCTGAATAATCTAGTCTACCAGGGTTATGAAATGTTGGAGAGTGACCTAATGGCCATGTCTAGAGTATCAAATCTGTCTTCCAACCTGCACATTCAGCAAAGGGAGCGCTAACACCTCCAGATTCTATCCATTTGGATCCATTTAAAAGAAGAAATCCTGTTGTCAGCATCACTTTCTTTACTGTGTTACCTGAATTTCCGTATGGGCTATTGTATTCTGAGTGCTGTTTTCTTCCTAGTTATTCATCAGGACATGATATTCTTGTATTGCTCTGAGGAGTGTTCCTATGTGTGTCACCTTGCAAATTGCCAGATTTCATCTGGGGTCCATTTAGGCATGTGGCCAGACAAAATGCTAAATAACATCGGTGAAAGGGCCTTCAAGCTGAAGAGTGAAGAATTTCCTATAATTTCTAAAATTATTTTGGCCTCTTCCAGAATGTAAAATCCTATAGAAATATAGGCCTCTTAAGAACTACTGAGGCTATGTTGTACATTTAACCCATTTTCAGACACCTTGGAGTTTTAGAGAACCTTCCATTATCTGAAGCCAAATTAATGTGAAATTCTAGCGTAAAATACTTGATGGATATTTTTATAAAGTCCAAATTAGTGCCAGATACTTTTGTTAGGCAATTTGTTTTACTTGAGACCTCAAGCCTTAGCCCAAACCTCTGCAGTCTATAACATATTCACCTCCAATTCTAATCCAGAAAAGAAATGTCTGTGACTTTTGCAGCATCCTCTTATGGAACAGGGTGGCATTTTAAATTACTGCATCTTTATGGAGTAGTACCTTCAGACATGTCCCTACAGTCACACAGCATAAAAGAATAAGGTAGTAACAAAAAATACAGATTAAATGGCATTGGTCTCCAAATCTTAGCTTTTTATTTCTTTACTTTGAGGGAGGGTAATATTTTAACGTTGCTTTGTTAGTGATATCTGTAAAGATCATGTTTACACATCTGTCTTTCTATTTATCTATCTATTATGATTGATAAATCAAGTATACAAACACTTGATCTGAAAGGAGACTGCTTAGATATTTCACGGCCTATTTAATACAGCTACAATGACATTTCATATGAGAACATATTGTTCAAAGCTGTGAAAGGAATAGCATATCTCACAAAAATGACAGAATAAGAGCATTACTGTGGACTCGACAACATAAAGAACTGGGAGGAAGACATGCCAGAGGTGATTTACAGATACCAGAACACTGCTCTAGCTGGAAATTTTTTGCCTGCTGAGCACCTTATGGAATTTTCTCACACAAGATCTGGGTTATATTCTCTTTTTTTTTCTTTCTTTTTCCTTTTTTTCTTCTTTCCTTTTTTAAAACATCTGGGTAGAAAACTTTGCTATGGATATTTTTGGAGAAAAATTGCTTCTTTCTGTTGGAAAAGTATCCAGTACATTATGCTACAAGGACACTTCTGTGGCTATGCATCTTTTGAGATGCAAGCTTTTTGGGACAAAGTCTCCTCTTCTCTTTCAATGTGTAAGACATACCTTACACAGTAGGGCTCTGTTATTTTGTTTTGTCTACACTGAGCCTTTTAATGAAATATGGAGTCTGATACTTTGATATGCTGCACAACAAAGCTGAGACAGCCTGACCCCAAAAATGTGTGAAGTGAATTCCCTCTTGGGGCCTTTGACAGTTGTCCTTTCTCACATGCTGCCCTTCATCTAAAATAAGTCAACTGGTGTGCAAGTACATGGTGGTTCTTTGTGCATAAAGAAATTAATAACTTTCTTGATTTTAACTTCAGTGAACAGAGATTTTTTTCACCTTTTTTTTTTGTCTTGCAAATGAAGCAGAAGCCATCATCATATAATTCTAAGAACACATCATAGATCACCCAAATCTTGACCTCTAATGACCTGGAAAGTATTGTACAGGTGGAATAACCCATCTGAAATGTCTGAGACATTCATCATCATGGTGGCCAGAACAGAGAAGGATGGATTTCACAGGTAATAGCCCATTTGTGAAAAACAAGGGAAGTTCCAAGTTTTTCATGACACTTTTGTTTTTATGATCAAGTCTGCAAAAAATGCCCTATAAATCAGTTTTTCTCTGATATTGCTCCTCAGCAATTATTTTCTACTTTCCCAATTCACCTGAATTGATTCAAAGCAGCTGCTTTCTAGGCTGTCTGGATCTGTACTTTCTCCTCAGGAAAAAAAAATCAGCTTTTCACAAATTACCACTTGAGTTTTGACAAAAGATAAAATTGCAGCCATTAGAATAATTTTATTCTTTCTGCCCTTCATTTTTGTTCAAGCTACGTGCATTCAGCTAATTCAAACATAAAGATGCAAAAAGGTGGCAAGTTTTGTAAATGGATGCTATTTGAGTAGTAATGCTATGTGTGTAACAGATACAAAATCAAAACAGAAATAAGGAGATTTCAGCAACACTCAGACTCAAACAGCTGGAGTAGTGACTGTAGCAAGCAACCAAAGGAGAAAGATACACAATGACCTGGTGTTGGTGGGTGAACTTCAGTGAAGTTAGTACAACACCTTTTTACAATAATATACTACTGTGGAGTTTAAGTCTAGAATAAGTAGTGAAATGAGGTTTAAAAGGTGACAAACAATATTGAAACACTCACAACAGCCCCAATTGTTTTCTGAAGCTTCAGTGCTTCCATTGTAGGTGGTGGCGATGATTGAAAAATGGCAGAAGATCAAGAAAGTTTTGACTTCTGTACAACTCTGCTCAGCTCTGCTTTATCCTCGTGCTACTTCCAATTCTCCTTCTGAACGTGTTGGCAGATTTTTTTTCCTCCCATTCCTTCCAATATTAATCTTCTCTGAACACAAAAGAAGTAATTTCTGGAGGAGAGGTGAGAGAGACAGATGAAAATGCACATTTGGAAAATTCTTCACTGTTTTCATGAAGCTTTTCTTAAAGGAGAAAGTAATGAAAGATAAAGGGTCAGGAACCTGGTGTGGATTTGAAATGAACAACACTCAGACCCACTCCTGCGAGGAATTTCCAGGTGGATGTTGAAGCGCTGCATGATATAAAGGATATCTGCAATTTGATATTTAGGGTGCAGAATTGAGCTTTAATCTGTAATGTATGGATAAGGACACCTGGCCAACATCTGGAAAAGCTTAAAACAGGAGGGGGTGCAATGCATTCTTTCAGATAGTTTTTGCTTATTACTGTTTCCCCAGAAATTGTTTCCTGTATGTGCACTCCATTTTCAAGTGCATGAAAATAACAATTTGCTTTCCAGATCTCCATTTTGGCAGTTCAGGGAGAGGAAAACGGTTTACAAGGGTAAATAAATAAATCAACTCTGAATCTGCCCTTCAAAGCTTCTCAAGTGCCAAGCAAAGCTCAATGACATGAAATGCTAAGAGGGCATGAATGAAGTAAGGATGCTGGCACTCACAAAACCAGGGTAACCTTCCCATTTAGATGAAGTTATCCTAACTGAGGGTATCAATGTGTATACTTACATCAAAACAATGAATAGATGCCAAGTTTGGAGAGTTATGCTCCTACTGAAGTAACATAAAGCAGCTTTGGAAGGCCATTGTGTTTGTGGTTGATGAGTTTTTTTAAAGATGCTGAGTTTTCTGATGTGGTGAATGTGATATTACCCTGCAGAGAGTTGGGAAGAAAATTAATCCCTTTAGGTGGTATTCAGGAGAGCGTGTTGGTGGTGACATTGCTGCCTCTGAACTGGGAGCTGCTGTGGCAGGGAAAGGGCAGGATGGCGAAAATCTAACTTAAAAAGCACAGTTTATCCAGAGAAAAAGCCTTCTTTAGCATTGAGAGATGCAAGGTTTTCTTGTCTGTTCTGAAGTTGACCAGGCTGGGCACAGGACACGTGCAGCACTTTGCCCAAAAAGCCAGTCTGAGACACAGATGTGTTATCCTCCAGTTAGCTGGCAGTACATGGGTTTTAAAAGACTGTTGTAGGGTAAATCTCTGCCCTAGAGCTTTCCACTGGAAGGCAGAAACAGCTCTGATGCAAGTGGTAAGTACCCCAGTGGCAAAAGACTTGCTTTTCATTTAATTTCACTCGATCTGCTGCTTTTTGAACAAAGCAATCTGTCTTTAATAATGTTATGACACACAGAAGTACTGGGAACAAAATGAACTTAATTTTCTGGCCATAGTAACATGACATGGGCCTGAGGTTACAGCCAGTTACACTTTATCCAGTGGCTCTTATGGTTATTGTTATAAAGCTTTATCCTTGTTATCATCAGGATGGTCTCAAATTCATTTTTTCCTATTCTCACAGTGTTGCAGCCAACATGGCCTTACCCTTCTGTCAGTCACACTGGAATTGTATCGTGTGGTTTAAAGCAGATTCTGGGAGAAACTTCAGCCCACATAGAAAGGCTTTTGACTGCTAAGCCTCATTCCAGTCTAAACCAGCACCAGTGCTTAAAAAAATAAAAGTTAGTATGCAGCTGCATGTTTGCAAACCGAGCACAATGTACACGTGTTTACAGAGTGTAAAAAAAATTAATCCCATCTATTTTACTAGGCTATATTTACAAGCCACCAGGCGCTTTTCTCTCTCCTGGGGGTTTGGAGATAGTCTTCAAATGATCCTTAGCTTTACAAGGCATGAAAATAAATTTGGAGCTAAAACAGGCAGATTCTTGGCAGGGTTTTTCTTTCATGCTGCCCTGTGCAACTATCAGTGCAAACCAGGGCCAATGTCTTTGGCTGTGAAAAAGAAAGAACTTATAAAAATAGCACCACAACGTTTTGTGCAGGGTGTGTGGCCACAGTCATGTTAAAAGAGTAGCACAAGTATTGTTACAATAAGCTGTCTATACAAAGAATTTGCTGAAGTCAAATGATCGATTTTCTGAGAGTTAATGTTTCCAATAGGACTGGCCCATATGTTGAAGAATGCTCGTTGCAGTAAATGGGAGATCGGCTGCTTCTAAGGATTTCTGAAAAGCTGCAGTCAAATTCCCACCAGGGTATGAACTGTCTCAGATGGTTACAGGGTAACAGTATAGCTGGGTCCTGGAGACCGCAGCGTTTTCCAACCTGCAGATGTCTGAACCTCCCTGCATCAGCATCTGGCATGCACATCCTTACAGCCACACCCTTGCCAGGCCTCTTCCCCGGGGGTCTGCTGCAATAATGGGGTGCAAACAAATGCCCGAGTTGCACCCTTTCCAAAAACAGCATCAAAAGAACTGAGAAAAGAAAGGTCCGATCTTGCCCAAAGGCAGTCATTTATCTTCAGGGCCTTCTTCAGATATTGTCAGTTTAAGCAAAGAACTTAGTCTTCCACAGTTAATCCAGTCCTGTAAACAACCAATTTTAAAGCAGGTGAATAACTCTTGTTTTACAACACGGGACTTCGAGGAATGTGGAGAAATTGGGTAAAAAGATTAACCGCAGTAGTGCTGTTCAGAGAGGATGGAGAATTGGGATATGGCTCAGTATATCCTACATTCATCAGTAGCGAAAACCAGACAATATTCTGTGATAGTGAGATCCTGCACCAAACACTGCCTCCTGAAGTGGTGGTTACTTAGTTATGGCGGGTAAAAGTTTCATTTCAAGAGTCCCCTCAGTGGTTTATGCTGTATAATTAGCTAGAGTGGGTAATAGAATTCCATGCTGCTTCTCATCCTGTCTGAACAGTTCCTGTCCTGTCTGAACATGTGTTTCCATTCTTCTTGGGAACATCTAAATTTTACTCAACGTGAATCTTTTGTTATCCACCATAAGACCTTCTGGCACTAGAGATTTATTTTAAAGAATGATTAATAAGGTTGAATGTTTCAATTCTTCCAGTTAGCAGAAGGCAATACTCAATTTAGCTTTGAGGGGCACAGGACATGGGTGATTTCTGCACCGTCTCAGTTATTCTGGGCTAGGCCAGCAAGGCGGCAGGGTAACACTGATTACATATTCTCCTCTGCCCGCCTGAGGACAGACACACCAGCGCTTTCCTAGAACTGATGGCATTTGGATATCTGAAAAATGTAAATGGTTTGAAGGTATGTGGCATGCTGCCCTTCACATGGGCAGCAGCACAGTTTTACTGATACAAGGCTTTAAGCCCCTTTGGACTTTTGCAGCAGCCCCAAAACAAAGTAGTTGCAGAAACACAGCAAGAAGGGCTCCAGGCTGAGAGCAAGGGTGGGAACCAGCAGCTTTCCTGGGTACTTGAAGGCAGGGAGGAAACAAGGAGACAGCAGGCAGCCAGGGATCTGGGCATGCTGACTCAGCTGTTGTGCAGCCCACAGTGGGCTTCCCTTCACCAGGACTGTTCTCACTTCCATCAGCAATGGCAGCTTACAGAAAGACATTGCACAAAGCCCATCCTTGGTTGATATTAACTTTTCTCAGTGCTCCCTGTAACAGTAAAGCTATAGCAGAGGAAGACCTGGGGAAAATTATTTATTTATTTTCATATCTTTTTATTACATGAGATCCCACTCTTGAAGGATCATAAAAAACATGTCTTAAATCGCAGGACTGCCATGGGAATCTGGATGAGACGAATTGTATTTGCTTGGCCAAATGCTTGGTTATGGGAGAAAACAAATAATCAGAATTTGTTCCTTTTTGAAATAAACCAAGATTTCAGTCTCTTTCAAAAAAAGGCAAAACTCTTTGAAACACGTCTTTGAACAGTCAAAGTAAGTTTTTCTACAACTTCTTCTGTTCCCTCATTTGAAGGCAATGTTTCAGTTAGTTTAACTGCAGTCAGTACTTGTGTGGCTCAGAGTCAGCTGCCAAGAGACTGTAGAGATTGACAGCAGTTGAAGAGAAAATGGGAGAGGAAAAAAAGGACTCACTAATTCATCCTTTTTAATGAGGTGCAGCACAAAATTAGAATGGCAAATACCTGTAGAGACTTGTAATTTAAAAGCCTACATTGATTATTTAATGGAAAAATCAGAGGTTTTTCATAGAAAAGAGGTGAGATTGGGGGATAAATTACTACTCAATATTCATTGTACATTGTGCTTTCTATTCAGTTGGGGTTGTTTCTATCAGCAGTGAGAATTAGGTGTAATTAGAAAATTATCTCTTGTGATCATTTAAGTCCTGGTTTATTAAAAAGAGCTAGGATGCTTTTGGCATCTGCAGGTGTTCTCAGCATGGAAGAATCCTGGCCTGGTTAGTCCCTGCCATTGCCCTGTTACTGGATGCCTGTTATCAAAACAGCGATATCCTTGAAGGATTTACATGGTCGTAAGACCATGCAGTGAATGCACAGAGATAAACATGTGTGAAATGAATGGTGTGGTGCCAACTCCAAAGTAACCACAGTGCCATGAACAGTCTCCTGAGGTGTACAGTTACTGAATACCATCATGTGAAGAAGGCCAGCGAGTCACCCTTTGTAGATATACAAACCCAAAGCAGTCATTGTGGCTGCTAAAAACCTATGATTTGCTTTTGCACTCAGCTTTCTGGAGAAAAAAAAAATTGCATTTTCCCCTTCTCTCAATGGTATCATTTCTGCAGATTTTAAACATAAAGAGCTTTCCTGGAAGAGAAACTGTTGGTCTCACGGAGGCTGCAGAAGTGATAAAGGAGTTGCACTCATTGCCTCAGGGATGTCAGTCCACATCTCTGCTGCAGTGAAGGCAGACCTTCAAGCAGCCCAGCACCTGGCTGAGTCCCTGCTGCTTGGCTGGGAGAATGGCTAGAACATATCTGTGGCTTTTCATACATTCTTGTGGACAAGAGTTACAAAACGCATAGAGAAAAAAATGCAGTATGTTTGAAATGACTTTTTGAATTGTCAAGGTGAGGACATTACTATCTTTCAGTTGGAAAACTGTTTAATTGTATGTTCAGGGCTTTCTGTCTCAATATTGCTTTGTGCTTCAAGGTCTTGAATCCAGTCACAGAAGAAGCAGAGGGATGCACCCATTAATAGCTACTTCAGTGGAATGGAGACAACTGGGAAAATTAGCAAAAGGAAAGTGGGAGGGAATAAAAACCTGTGAAAGTACAAGCTGTTTACTCACCTGGACTGTTTGTGCAACTACAGGCTAAAAAAAAACCCAACTAAAAACCGCATTTACAAATGGAAGGAATGAAACTATTGTATTGACATTTCATACCACAGCAGAAGAACTTTTCCTGCATTTTTATGGGGATTTGTTTTTTAAAGGAAACATTAATATAATGTATTACAAATATAAGGCCCCCTCCTGCTTCTACTTTTCCTGTTAGCATGGAGCTGTTCCAATGCTGTTAGTCAATGGGAGGAGTATTGCAGTGACAGGACTGGTCTGGACCCACAGGACAGTACAGCCAGTGCTGGCAAGGTGACAGGGAAACTGTGCTTAATAAGGTCCTTTGTAACATCTCCATGACGTGAGCAGCTGTGTAGTAGCTCTGTTGCAGAGTCAGATCTATAAAACAGACATTATAACTGCAGTATCCAGTTAGGTCACTGCTGGAAGAAGATTTTTTAAACTTTCTGGATTTTATAATTTATAATGCTTTAAATGCTTGTGCTTCATTTTCCAAAAAGAAATGTCCCAAACTGTAAATTTGCAAATTATATTATTTTAGAGTTATTATCATATTTCCTGTAGTAGTTCTTATGGTTGCATGTCATAGTCATGATACAAAGGAGCATTTAGAGATGTTCTTTATTGCCTGCTTTTCCAGAGTACTACTTAAACTTACTTTTCAATGTGGGTTTTTTTTACTAATTAGAGATGTAGATATGGACTAGGGCATATGGGCCAAGTCCAATGCTATTAAATTTAAGAACAATAGTCTGACTTCAGGAGATGTTAAATCAGTCCCTTTGGCCAAACACTGAAATTTCAGTGTTTTCTTGTGAAGTGTTGAAATGCTGGAATCAGTCTCAGATCAGATCCAGCTTCCTTGACTGTTTTTTATCCTTGGCTAAGTCTTCAAACAGCTTATGTTGAAAATAGAAGGTTTGTTACCATCTTCAGCATGAGCAGAGCTGCCTAATTTCTGAGAAGATGCAATACAAACGGTCTAGAAAATGAATCTCAGAAGTGAATATTCTTGTGTTGACAGACTGCTTACAAAGATGCAACCTTGTGTGAAGAAGTGGTACTCCATAAAAATAAGCACATGCACTATGAACTATGGCAACATTTAATAAATGCTGCAGTTTAGGCATGGAACATATGTTTCGTGTGAGTGATTTTCCTGTACTCCTAAATTAAATGATGCTATTTCTTATGAACTTTCAGTAAGAAACCCCCAAAGGTTTAAAAGTTTTGATTGATTTTTTTTTCCTTTCTTTCTTTCTTTCTTTCTTTCTTTCTTTCTTTCTTTCTTTCTTTCTTTCTTTCTTTCTTTCTTTCTTTCTTTCTTTCTTTCTTTCTTTCTTTCTTTCTTTCTTTCTTTCTTTCTTTCTTTCTTTTCCCTTCAGAATGAGCTTCAGAGTACATAATTCTCACTCCCAGACAAATTAAGAGGGGGAAAAAAGTGCCGCTTTTATGACAATCGTTTTGTAGCAGAGCAAGTATTCACATAATAGAAGTATCAGCTAAGAGAGCTGGGAAATTTTACCCAAAAATCTGCTGAGAGGTAAGCAATAATAATCAACTAGCACATTATCTGAAAAGTAAATTATGCCTCCAGACAAACTAACTATGCTAAAATGAGTGGCAGGAGAAGATGTCGAGATTTTTTTCTTTATGACTTCCATTGGTATGTGTTGATTTTTTTTGGCACTGCCCCAGGCCCCAAGTGTATACACTTGGACAAGGGGAAAAGGCAGCAGATTTTATTGATTCATAATATGGCTTGCTGTAATGTTCTGAGGGAAAACAAAGGGCTTTAGTTAACTGTATGGTACTGTGATATATATTTAACTGGTATAAATTATAAGGTTGTCTCTTCTTAAGAGTATAAAATATAAGGTTGTTTCAGAGAGGGTCTGAAGTAAAAAATTATTAAAGCAGTGTCCAAAGTAGGCAAATTAATCAAACCAACTTAGTTATTAAAAGAACACAAGCTTATTGTATGAATTATTTGCTCCTGCTCAGTTTTTACCAAAGGCTGCTAACCATTCCCAGTCTGAGATGAAGGGTAATTTTGTACTGAAGACAGCACAGTGGCATGTGATGTTTTACAGAATGGATCAGGTAACTTGACTTAGTTTCTCACCTCGATTCTGTTTGCACCCAAACTTCCTAAGAGTGTGAAGCATCATTTTCTCTAAAAGTGGGGGTCCCTTTGACTTTACACAGTGTGGGATTTGGGATTGTATAGATCCAAATAACTTCTAGAGATCCTTGCCTCTCTCCCTGTGTTGTCCTGAAACATATCTCTTAATGTCCTTGAGCACCAGCAGAGCTTGATGCAGTGGATGTACTGAACTATCACAATGCATGAATGAGGTTTGTATATGGGCAGGTCAGTCTGGCAGATCTGTTTTTGACATTGATTAAAATGTAAAACCATTCTCAGAAGGACGCTGCAGCATTGCTTTGGGGTTTAAACGAGTTTTTACTGAGCCTTCAGAGGACGAGGCAACAAAAGCTGAAGACTGGAATGGATGCTGCTGTTTACCATCCTGGGTCTCAGTGTGCCAGGAACCTTCTACATGGGGGCAATCAGTGTGTTGCTTTGGGGCTGGCATAGGGCAACGGACTACAGGAGATGAGACAGAAGCCCTTGGTTGCATAAAGTTCGTGATGAGCCTGGGGTACCAACATCTTAAACTGTAGCCATCACGAAACCTATGCTACCTCTTCCAAGCATCAAGAATCACAGAATCACAGATTCACAGAATGTCAGGAGTTGGAAGAGACCTCAAAAGATCATCTAGTCCAATCCCCCTGCCCAAGCAGGATCACCTAGATTAGATCACACAGGAATGCATCCAGATTGGTCCTGAATGTCTCCAGAGAAGGAGACCCCACAACTTTTCTGGGCAGCCTGTTCCAGTGATCTGTCACCTTCACGGTGAAAATGTTCCTCCTTATATTCAGATGGAACTTTCTATGTTCCGGCTTGGAACCACTGCCCCTTGTCCTATCACTTGCCAACACCGAGAAAAGCCTGTATCCATCCTCCTGACACTCACCCTTTATATATTTATAAATGTTAATGAGGTCACCCCTCAGTCTCCTCTTCTCCAAGCTGAAGACTCCCAGTTCCCTCAGCCTGTCCTCATAAGGAAGATGTTCCACTCCCTTAATCATCCTGGTGGCCCTGCACTGGACTCTTTCAAGGAGTTCTATGTCCTTCCTGAACTGAGAGTACCAGAACTAGACACAATATTCCAGATGTGGTCTCACCAGGGCAGAGTAGAAGGGGAGAAGGACCTCTCTTGACCTACTAGATACCCCCCTTCTAATACACCCCAGGATACCATTGACCTTCTTGGCCACAAGGGCACATTGCTGGCTCATGGTCATCCAGCTGTCCACCAGGAACCCCTCTAGGAGAAGAACACACAGTGTTTCTTAGGAAAAACTGTAATTTGTAACATGAACTAATAATTTTTAGACTGGAATTGACACATGACCAAAGTAAAAGGTCTCCAAACCTAATCAATTTAATAAAAATCCAGAAGTTATACTCACAGCATGAAGCACTGTAGAATTTGCCAAATGAGCCATCTGAAGTGGAGCTAAAAGGGGTTATGAATATCTAGGGTGAAATTCTGGCACACTGAAAAGAGTGGGAATTCTGCCATTGGTCTGAACAAGGTTAGAATTTCTTTCTCCTTTAACTCCCTCCCTTGCATCTTTTCATTTTATTAGCCATTCTGCTTGCTGTTTGGATGCATTTTATTTTATATGGAAAGATTATACTATGTCAGAATATAATATTTCACAATTGGCAAGATAGCCCCTGTCCTGCAACTGCAGTTGTAGTTGCCTGTAGGGAGGCAGCAAGTGGCTAAATGCCAGAAAACTGCAGTACTGAGGAGGGGTTACAAAGGAAGCAGAGCAGCGATGGAGCAGAGGAGGAAAGGGGCCCCTGCCTTGGATTCTTCTATGTGGGAGTGAGGGTGAAGCTGCAGCCATCTGTGCTCGTAGACACTTCCTTTATATTGTCTGCAATGGTAAAACTGGCTCCCATGGTGGTCATTTAGGCATTTCCCCTCCCACCCACCCCCGCTTATTAAGCAGCGTGAGCTGCAGCAGTTTGAGTCTTCCTTCAACCCACTCAACTCATTGCATGGGGTGACTGTGGAGCTAGAGAGCCTGCCCCTGAAGATGAGGTAAAGACTCTTTGTGCACAAAGAGTCTTTACCAGTGCCCTTGGCCTGAAAGCCTTCTATACTCTGAGAAATCTTCCTTGAAACTGTGTTCCCAACAAAGCTGCAGTCCTTAGTGTCATTGCATTGTACCGTGTTATATTTGCAGTCCTTTTGGAATGCTTTTTTTCCATATAGTTTATCCTGAGTTTGGCCATATATTATCTGCCTGACAACTCGACACCTATAAAAATTTATGAATTTGTATTAAAACCTATACTTGATTATGTCAGTGTTTATGAGGTTTCCCATGAGCCCTATATTCCTCGGTTGAATCTAGCTGTAGCCCCTCGTAATAATAATAAAACAGGCCATATTTCACAATTTTTCTGTTAACATGACTCACTGTTAGCAATTACAGTAGCTACCAGCTCACACTTTTGTTGATTTTAAGGATTTGCTGCCTTGTAAGGCTCTTTGCTGATCTAAACACACAGAGACATATATTGAGTGGGCCTCCTTAACTAGGCTAGAAAGAGCTGTGGGTGCATTTTTCAGTTTTCAGTAAACAATGTCTATCTACAGTTATTCACACAGAAGTGCGTAGTGACTCATAATGAATGCGTAATTGTGGGTTTATGTACTGATAGTAAGAAAAAAAATGAAACCACTAGGTCCATTGTCTTTGCAAATGCTCTGGATATAGTGACCAACAGGAAAAATATAAAGAAGAAAAAGCAAATATGCTGCTTCTTCCTGTAGTAACCCTCTTCATATTTCCATCCCTTACTTGTTTGGGCGAGCCTTGTTTGCTGCTTTATGCAGCTGGAGAACTTCTGTGCAGTGCTAGCTGCAGTCCATAGACTTGAGCCTATGAGTTGTCTTATGGCTTCTGCAAAGGATGGTGTTTCACCCAAAGTTAATATTTTACACTCTGGTTTTGGTATTGTACAATTCTTCTATCTTCGTGGTCTGGTTTGTAAAGTCAACGGATGTATACAGTAAGACCATAAAAGAGAGGTAAGAATCTAGCATTTTAAATTAGAAGTCAGTGAGTCTGGGGGGATTTCTAAGCTTTAATACTAGAAATGGTAGCATATTACTACTGTTACGGTCACTGTAAGCTATACTACATGTTTGAAATATAGAGATTCTTACATCCTAGGAATGATAAAGCTGCTTTGAAAAATTAATCGGGGAAATATCTTTTTATAGAGATAAATATACACATATAAAACACACATCCATGTAATTCTACTTCAGGATATTCTAATTACTACAGAGGAAGAACGTGGTGGGGCACAAATACTGAATGTGAAAGACAGCAGAGAATTTAATTTAATTTTCATTTCTTTACTTCCCGTAACACATAGCTCTAATATTTCTGTAATGTGAGAACTCCACAGGGATAATTTTTGCTAGTTTGAAGCATGAGCTTGATAGAAGTTGGCTCCAGAAGTACATAAATTTACAACTCCTAGCAGTGGATATGTAACATATACACAACTTTTAGCCAACAGTTCTATAGCATTGTAACATTTTTTACAGAGAAATAGAACTATATAGATTCTTGAAGTTTTTTGTTTCTTCTGTATCAGATTGTATCCCCAGGAAAAGAACAGATGATTTATGTCTAAGTTTAAATGATTTTGAAGTTTTAAACGTAACAGATGTAGATAATGCTAGTACTATTCCCCAAAGATTTTTTGTTTATGCCTCTAAATATGTCATATGACTCAATTGTCTCAAGGCGGTGGTGTCAAAACCCTTCAGGATGATATGTCATCATGTTCCAAGTCAGATTAAACTCCGCTCCTATAGAAAGCACTTATTGCATCTGCAGACCTTGAGATTATTTGCAACAGTAGCATGTTGCATTTTGCAAAGTCCTACAGGCCTAAACCCCACAGCCTATAAAAAAAAAAAAGCAGGGATTTAGAAAATGGAGCAAAAGGGAGGAGAAATTAGTAAACTACTCTGTGGGTATAGAAAATCTTGCAATTCCTAGAAACTTCAGTGTTCCAGAGCAAAATTAGAATCCTCTCCCGATATTTGTACTGCCAAAAATGTGAGCAATGAAAGATCAATGGTTTTGAAAATTGTAAAGATGAATCATTTAAAAGTTGGAATCTAGAGTTACAAGAGCAGTTAATAATCATGTAGGAGATCACAGGAGAAGGCAGTAGTTACTCCTTTACACCTACTCCAGTAGAATAATTAGACAATGGTCCTCCTTTATTCAAAACAGAGTTTGGAATCCTTATCTTCCATTTTATAAGAATATTTCCTAACCTGTAAAATGTTCAGGATGCTGTAACCAAATTTCTACTTTAAATTAGATTTCAGGAAAGGAGTGTGTTTTCCTTGCCTACGTAGTGCTCTGATTACTGGGTAGAAAATGCAAAAATGCCAGGATTATTTTTTTGTCTTCCTTATCCTCACAAATGTGATTGATGATGAGTCTGGCCTTTCTCTTCTGAAAGTTTCCTGATCATGACACAGTTCTTACCCACAGTTGTTACCGTGCTGATAGTGCAGGAGGTGGTGGCATTCACTCGCACAGATGGAGCTGACATACAGCTCACACCAGCTTATGTTCTCTCTCTCTGCCAGTCACCCTCTTATGAAGTCAAGATAGTTTCTGCATGGCTGTGTGTAGTTCTTACAGGGTATGTTATGATTGTGCAAAGCTTATTTGCAGTCTGGCTGTATAAAAAACAAATACATAATTTATTCCACTAACATAAATCACGTTCACTTATAGAAAGAAATAACCAAGTTAGTATCATTAAACTTTATGAAATATGAGGAACTAATTTCAAGGTCAAGATGGAAATTGCTTTCCTATTAATTATTTTGCTATTACAGAATTCCTTTACTTTTAGTGCACTGTAATTGTTAACTAGAGACAATTGTAATTTAAAATATGATCTTATTTCCCTAGATAAAAACTAGAAAAATCACTTAGGCAATATGTTTTGTATTTGCTAGTAAGAGCTTGTAACATCTCCACCTTGTGGTTGTTTCTCTGAGCAGCAAACCTAGACTGCTCAATCTCAAACAGTATGTTAGTTTTGCTCTGGGAATCCAGGTTCTCTGAGCACAAATATACATTGAGGGATTTTAGCTACGAAATTATTTCCTTAATATATATATATAATTAAGATTAAAATTTTGGTTTTTAATCAAATATTATGATGCTATTATATTTTAGACAACATTAATAGTTAAAGTAATAAATAAGTGACTACAGAAGCTGTGTCATCAGTGAAGTGTTTGCTTACATAAAAATTGCCATCAAATAAAGAAAAATATGACCCAAGAGATGGGTCAAGAACATTAAGTATCTTTTACTCATCAAAATATTTGCAAGTGTTCTCGTGTTTGGTGAAAAAAATGCACATTACATACAATAGTATTCACTGTGTTGAATGGGAAAAGTGTTATTGTCTCTCCTTCATAAGGAGAAAGCTAACTGGAGAGAGAAAGTGCTCTTTCCCGAGGTCACAGAGTGAGACTGTGATGGGAAAGAAGAGTAACCCCGGCTTTCGCGTTTACAGCCCTTGGCATTCAGTTGTTAGATCTACCATCTCTCGCTTTGATTTAGTGTACTAATAATACCAGAAACTGTCTACTCAACTCTCAGAACCCTCGGATCACAGGTATTTACTTCTTCAGCACTAGTTAAAGAAGTTTAGCTGCTTCTTTTGTACTTTTTCTATTTGCAAATGTAAGAAAAAATGTCCCATGATATTTCTGGTATTTCCCTGTTCATAATCAGCCAGAAAAATTATGACAGAACCTCTTTTGTGGTATTTTGGCACTTCCTGCACACACCAGTATTTTAAAGTGTCAGGATAGGCAAATATATGTCTAATTATGTTATCTGGGATTTCTAAAATGTCAGAAATACTTTTGCACAATGTTTCAGATGAAGGTTTCCACACCTCTTATTTCCAAGTTCCAGTTCATATTGTAAGCATAATTTTATTTTCTCTTTATTATTTATAGATAATTTGCCTTTCCTCATAGAAAACTTTCCTGGTTTTACTGTAGGTGTTTTAACTTCTTCCACAGTGTGTCATTTTCAAAAAGCTACTCAGTCTTTGTGAATGTGGTGGATGTGGACAAACATGGAGCAGATTAATCATATAGCTAAATATAGATGTCTCTGTTGTAGGTGTCAATATTTGAGCTGGTCATTCCATCCTCCTTAATGGGACACTCGCAAAAGATTACTCAGTGATAATATGTTTCTCACTCATAACTTCAGACAACTGCTTTCTTGTTGTCAGCATGTGACTTGATAGTCAGTATGGAAGAGGTGGCACTTTGGGAGCATGGTTATTGTCCCCATGCAGTAGTAATGTAAAGTAAATCATACACAAATCACATTATTTTTTTTTCTCTATTGGTTAAGAAGAGAATGCAGATTGATTCCTTGGATACAACATCTGAAGAGTTGTCTGTGATTTAGTCTAGAGAAACCATGTCCTGCATAGCTAATCTCTAGAGGATGCTGATGATGCTCTTTTCAGTGAAAAACTGTGTAAAAACAGTGAAAAACACTTAGAACTTGTTGAAAGACTTCAGACCTATGGTGCCACACACCCTGGCAACCCTTGGCTCCATGTGTTGGCTGTGTAGCATGGTGTAACCCAAAATCTGGTGTTCAGAGCTGTTCAGATGATTCAGTAGTCTTTTTCAGGTTAGGTACTGATGATAGGAGACTGAGCTGAATTACACAGTTTGGTTTTGGAAACAGAAAACCCCAAACAGAAAATGTGGTTCTGGTGTGTGTTCCTTCATGTGCAGTAGAGTTTTGATCACCATATGGCATGTAAACCATACTGCCCTGCTTCGCCAGAACAATTTCAGAACTCTACTGTATTAAATAACCACAGAGCTTTGGAGAGCAGATCAGTTGAGGGATGGGTGGGCAAACTTTAAAAGGCTAAAAAAGTTTGTTCAAATATCACATTAAGATGCTTAGTGGAAAATAATTGGTCTGGAAATCAAGCTTCAGTTCCTTCTTGTCTCAGACATTTGCAATGCTGAAGGAAAACCACAGATTTCAAACTTGTGCTTTTCTCAAGTTCAGGGGGGCTCCAAAGAGTTTTAAAAATGTTAAACTTTTCAGCATTTTTTCCAAGAGGGAAAATTTCACCCCATACTGTTTGAAAAAGTCCCCCTGTGACTAATTAAAAGCAGCATTTAGCACACGTTGCAACAGTCCTGTTGTCGCCGAGCCCCCTAGGTGGTCGTGCAGACCACAGGCATTTGCCTCTTGCGGGGTCCACAGACGAGGGCTAGTGGCAGTGCGCCCATCAACAAGAGAGCCCCAACAGCCCTGACTCATGCGGCGTGGCCACTGAGGCCAGCTGGAACCATGCCTCAGTGAGGGCTGCAGGGTTTGGCCCTGAACGCTTCCAAACAGGATGGATGCTGCAGCCCAGGAAATGCTCTGCGCAACAGGCTGTCACCCCCATATCCAACTGATGTTAGACGTATGTGGATACCATGTTAATCTGCTGACACAGAGTAGGGTGAAGTTGACATTAGTGCTACCAGTACATGCTTAGCCAAACTCTGCTCAAACCTAACTCATCCTGGAGACTGAGAAACGCTTAGAATGGTCAAACCCTAAAAAGTTTGTTTTTAACCAGTGAAAGCATCCTAATTAAGTTTTAGGGGGTTGTGGGCCATGTGCACATACATACAAAATTGTGTTTGCCAGAGCATGAGTGAAGGAAATGCAGAATGTCAACTCTGTGGTGTTCAGTGTGACCTGATGGAGAGCATAAGGGCATATGGCTTGTTCTCTGACTCCGTTTAGTCGTCTTTAAAATAATAGCAGGAGCATCTTCCTTCCAAGTTGTCCTCAGGTTTAGCTGGTCACCTTCTATAGCACAGCTTGCAATTCTCATCAGGCAATATTAACTGGGGTAGAGCAAGGCCATGACAAAAATGTGAAAGCAGGAATTTTCTTTGGAGTTGAAGGGACATTCTGCTTAAAAATATTGCTAGCATGACATGACACAAACCATACTGATTATAGAGATTTAGATCTACTACCTATGCTTTTACTGAAAGCCACTCCCTGCAGCAAAGAAAACACAAATACTGTTTTTTGATCTTCATCTTAAATTTGTACTTCAGCAGCTAGCATACGTAGTTGGGAATATTTAAGTAAATGCGTTAAGTTCAGAAATTAAATTTTCCCAAACTGGATTTTTATGCTGACAATGCTAGGAGTCTAAAAGAAAATAATGTTTCTTTTATAATTAAGCAGAGCAGCTATTTATGCTGCCAACTGCATTCCAGTACAAAGTGCACTCATGACATCAATTTAAAGGAGGGAAACACACAAAAGTGGTTTGGAAAGAGGTATGGAGCAAAAAATTCTGAAGTGCTTAAGTCTTTTCACTAAGTGAGACTTCAAGGACACTCAGTTGACTTTGAAAATTTTATCCAGGCTTACCAGAAACAGAAGATGACTTAAAGTTGGCTGTGGTCATCTATAGATGTAGAAAATTCTACATCTTTTATATAGGTTTTATTTGAGTTACTCAAGATGTACTTGCCCTTATTGCTGTGTTAGAAGGAGGTCCAGTTTGTTTAAAACTATTTGCTTTGACTTTAGCAGTAGCAGGATTACTGATGAAATTTCATTACCTCTTTTAACATGAATACTTTTCTTTCTTCTTGCAAATTTTAGTTTCCATACTTGTTTCTTTTTTGGTACATCAGGTGCATTTTTAAAAGACCTATCTTTAGGAGAGCAAAGAATTTTTTCTCTAACATTTCCAGTTAAAAAAAGGAAAAAGCCTAAGTCTGCCCTCGAGTGTGTACATTTTATTGCATAGCTGAAACCAAATTCTGCATGGAAACATTTTATCAAGTACCTTATTTTTCTACACATTCCTGGAGGACCTGCAAAGGAGGAGCTTGTCAGCTAAATTGGAAACATACTAATAAAGTTAAAAAGTTAATGGGAGGCATTTGCAATTTCCCAATAATTTTCCTAGTGACTTAAACTCGAAATAACTGTGTATACTTCTGCTACTGTTTTCCTTACATCTTTGTATCAAATGACATGCACAAGAATTAGTGCCGGATATCTACCATTTGTCGCACACCTATCAAATTATAGTTTTGCTAGGCAAACTTACAGTTCAGGTGGCCAGATCTCTGTTTGTCTGGGAGGCTATTTTCAATTACTTATAAGTAATAATGTGTGTTTTATAACTCAAACCACTTGTATAAATAAAGCTTAAAACCTTGTGACTGAGGCAGTAAAATAGAAGCAAAGGTTTAGCTGTTGTAACCTCCTATGCAGTCCATTTAAGGGCAGTGGCTGAAAAAGTCTGGACCACTTTTCTGCTAACTAGACAATATAAAATAATATTTTTTTTTCTATCATTGGGATGATTATTATCTAATAAAGCAGATGTAATGATTGCTGGTTCTTTCAGCAAGCCCTGGTTAACAAAGACACTTCTACATGCTCTGCTAAGGAGCATGGGCTGACAGTGCTAGTTTTGTTTTATATCTCCAGGCTTGCAAAAGGACACCATTTAAATGCAGGATTTGCATTTAAGGCTTCACGGAAGGACAGATCTGCAGGCATTGGTTAATTCTTCTTTCCATCTCTCCATTTACTATGACTAGACTGTCGTATCTGAAAATCACATGGCCAGTTTTGTAGTCATACCAACTAATGCTGCATGTCACTGGCATCCTGACTGAAAGGTCAAGAGAGAAATAGATTTCATTAACTGACTAGCTATTTCAAAGCATATCTCTTGGGTTTTATTCTCTTCAGATTAAAATTTTCTGTTTGGGTACCTATTTTATAAATTTTCTGAATTTGGTATTTCTTCTTGACCTCAGGAAAAAAAAAATAAATAAGGTCACATCTTATTCCTTTATGTATCCATCTTAAGCCTCCAAGAACATTCCTCTACTGATAACATCTTTTCTAGCTGCTGAAGAGCTGACAGCATATTACAGGGGTTGCACAGTACTGAACCCTTCTCATTTAGGTTTGGCCTGAATGCCAAAAATGTTGACCTTTCCTGTATTTAATATTCCTTAGAAGAGGCATCTTTCCAAGTCTTAATATAATCTCCTGCTGAACCGTCTCATCCTCCTCCACTTCCCCTCTCCTTCAATCTTCTAGCACTCTGAGTTATATGTGTGGGGATATGGATGCCCTACATTGCCTGGCATATCCTTCTACGTATAGCCAGAGGATTAAGGAATTCTTTTTAATTCCTTAAGTGATGCTGTATTTATCCTACCAGTCATATTCTTTTATTAGTTTCTGATATCAGTCGCCATTTATCTTTAAGGATTTAATAGTCTGTCAGGGTAGGTGGCTCATTTCTTTCCCACACAGCCTTTTGCCCATCAGTTCTTTTGACTTGTTCTCATAAGCAATACAGAATAGAAACAGGAGCATACAACATCATTTCACTTTTTTGCTCTTCTTTGTTATGGATGGATACCTCTATTAACATTCCAGAGCAACTACCTTAGTTCTGCCATGTCTACATATGCATTTTTCTTGTAGGAGTGATCAAATCAAAACTTTGTTTCTGAAACATAGAAATGATCCATGAAAAAGGCAAACACTTTGAATGGCTGTCTTTGGTTTTAGTCAGATTTTGCAGTTAGACTAGATGATTGGTGTAGGTCCCTTCTGACTGAAATTCTTCCCTTCCCTTTCCTTCCTTACCGTTCCTTTCCCCTCCCTTTGCCTCCCTTCTTACCACTAAGTTATAATTTTTTAATGTATCCAAGGTGAATGATGCATTAATTGGTTTGTTATGATTTGATTTTTTTCAAGCTATGGAATAAAATTGTAAGAAAATTCTAGAAGTTTTGAACATTGGTGTGCACCATATAATCTTCTGTAAAACATCTCTCAGCACATGATTTTGATTATCTTCACAGTTGCAGTGGATTCACTGTTATTGTTTGTTCCTCACATGCCTAAAGGACACCTGTTTTGAAAGCAGAAATTACTTTTCAGTTTGAAGAACAATTCCTACAGGGTCGCTATATAAAATTATTGCTCACAATGTGCCAAAGGCTGCAATTTTACTTTATTATCTCAGAGCCTTCTACCTGATTTGCCACGCATCTTGGGTACTGAGGAAAGTGACTTCATAAGCCAATAAAGCAGAGCCATGTCCTGGGCTAGCTTGCTTCTAACAGCTTGCCTCCATGAAAAAAAGTACTTGGAGAATTCCTCCAGATATACTTTTCCAAACATAAAGATGCAGCTCTCAAAAGTCAGTCCCATTAAAACTTTGGAGCCAAGTCCAAACCACGGCAGAGCTGGCAATATACTTTCAACCAAATAGTACCAAGCCTATTCTTACTCTCTCTCTTACTCTGGGTTGTGGAAAACTCCCCAATAAGGGCAATAACACAGCCCATGGGAAAACCATGCCAAGCAGATGAGGAGTCCTATGGTCTCCAGAGATCATTTCTTCATTCTCTCAGCAGCTTCAGCCCTCCTGATGGAACAAGCAAATATAATCTAACAGAAGGGATCTGCCCTTCTGTTTGTACTCAGTGTAAGTTTAGTCGATTAAGTACTGAGAGGCTCCTTTTCATGCACAAAGACACTCGAGGTATAAGATATCTCTTATTCTAAATACTGTTTCATGCTTCAGGTTAAACTGTCAGAGATTTTGGGAAATTCATTGAGGAATGGAACACAGTGGAGCTTACCTCTTTCAAATTTCCTCCTTTTCTTACTCACCGTGTTTACTTTCTTGTAATGCAGACGCAAAAAATCTCTTCCTAGCTAACATGCAGTGATTATCTCCCAATGTTACCTCAGTACAATTTCCGACAGTGTGGCGTAAACTTCCCAAAGAAAATTCTGGTTTGCAATGCATAGGATTTGCAAATGAACTTTGCAAATGGAGAATCAGGACATGTTCCACTGACAGCGGGCTCCTCAAAGGTCAGCCGTCACCTTTAAAATAACAACCAGGAAACCTATAAGCACTGTTCATGAGTCCACATGCAGTGACTCAGACTTCACGTTAGACATTATCAGCACCTTTCAGGTGTGTTCCTCTACCAACTAGCATCAGGGTCTCTTCTTTCTAAATACAAAGAGCAGGAAGTAGGAAGGGAAAGCTCAGGCCCAGCTATAACTTCCACCTTCCTAATCCCACTGGCCTGTTTATTCTTTCATGCTGAGCTTTGAATTGTGTCCACCATGTGACTAAATCCTATGGAAGGGCTATTGCAGTCCACAAACACCGAAAAAAAGACAGTAAAAATTTCCACTGTCTTTAAATCAAAAAGCAAGGTCTTGCATTAGTTAAACACTGATGCAATGCTTGGATTTAATTACAGTAGGCCAGATTCTGCCCTCAGATACACCAGTCAACTTGGGTAAGACTTGGCATGGAGGGGACATTCTCAAATCTAGTACCATGGTATTTTTCTAATACCATGCCAAATAGGGCATAATATATTTTTAGAAACTTTCTCATTTATAATAATAAAATGCTCTTCAAGATGATTCATATTAAAAGAAACAATTATTTTGGCTTACAGGACATATTTGTAACTACGTGTAGACACTTATTTGGATGCAATTCAGCTGCATGTACATTCAGAACATGGATGCATGCCAGTGGGAGGGATAAAAAAAAATCTCAACCAAGTGAGCTGTTACTCAGTAGCTGTTGCTGTTTCCTTTGCCTGCTAGCTCAGATCTCCCTATAGCTTCATAGAGATGAAGAACTGGATGGGACCTGAAGAGGTCACCTGGTCTCTATTTCTGCAGAAGGATAAATTCAAACTGACAAGGACAGAAACCTGTCAGTGATTGCTTGATATCTATTGAAAACATTTTAGAAAGGGAAATTCTATACCCTCCTATATTCTTTGTTAATTTTGCAGATAGACCAGACTTTCCTCGTGGCTAATTTGAATGGCTTTTGATGCAAATTAAGCAGATTTCATCTTTTTTTTTTTTTCCACTGTGTTCAGGAGGTACGGCTGAGCACATGCTATTCCTCACTGGAAAGTTGTCCATTTGTGTCCTTTCAATCTCCTCTTTTGGAAGAGACACGGTAGAGAACTTTGAACCATTCTATCTCATTTGTATCCACATTAAACCTTCTGTACACTTGCTGCTGTCCTTGGGATCTTTCCCAGTTGTCTCCATCTCTTTCGGTTGCAGTGCCAAAAGCACCAGCTCCAGTCTGGCCAGCAGCGAGGAGAGTACAATAACCCCAGTCCCACAGGTTGCATATAACTTCTCTCAGTTTGTTGTAACCTAATTGTTAACTTCAGATTTTCGACTATTTCTCCAAGTTTTCAAGATCCTTTGAATTCTAACTGATGAGGACTGGGTCAGGGATCGGTTAAACCATCTGGACATCCATAAATCCATGCATCCTGACAGGATGCACCCAAGGGTGCTAAGGAAGCTGGCAGGAGTTACAGCTAGGCCATTGTTCATCATCTTTGAGAAGTCCTGGGGAATGGGAGAGGTGCCTGAGGACTGGAGGAGAGCAAATGTCACTCCTGTCATCAAAAAGGGCAAGAAGAAGGACCTGGGTAACTACAGACAGGTCAGAGAGGTTGTGGAGTCTCCTTCTCTGGAGGCATTCAAGACCAATCTGGAAACGTTCCTGTGTGATTTAATCTAGGTGATCCTGCTGTAGCTGGGGGGTTGGACTAGATGATCTTTTGAGGTCCCTTCCAACTCCTAATGTTCTGTGATTCTGTGACAACTTTCAGATTTTAGTACTCCAGTCCATTATCCAAAATATTAAAATTTTGAAGAAAACTGGGCCTGCATAGATAATGCTAGAATGGTTCTATATCTTTGAGAATGGTTGATTCCTATTTAAAAGTAATATTTCACTCATCTATGTACTCACAATATGACAATTTCTCTATAATCTATTTTAATTTACTCAATACAGCATCAAAAGCCTTTCTAAGGACATATTTATTCTGTGATTTTCCCCTAACCAGCTGAAAATCCAATTACTTTTTCCCCTGGGTGGATGCATCATTTCCAAGTCAAAATTTAAAAAGCTCTACATTTAAGGTGCATGCTTCTAAGAAATAATGTTGTTAAGTCAAATCTAGTACTGCTCATGCATTGTTAACTTGAATGCAGGCAGTCTACTAACATAGAAAAATTATTACGGTTATTAGCCTGTAAATCACTGGTGTAATATGTTATTCCAGTCATTCTCTGAGAGGGTAGGGGAATGTGAACAACATTTTGAAACTTTTTTGTAATGCAACTCACCATCTTTCTGTCCAAGTCAAAAAGAGACTGTAAGGACAACAATTCTGATTTATTGATTTTATCCCTTTTTCTCCAACCTGAAAGCAGGGAATACTCATTATATTCCCGGCAGAAAAAGTTGTTCTGCCTCAGGCTGTGTTATGTCCCCTCTCCCCTTTTGCCTTCTCATGTCATTCATAAAAAAAGAAGCACATTTAAGCTGTTACAGTGTTGTCCTGTGGAGAACATGGTTTGATTTAGCCCAGAAGGTCACAGAGCTACTAGATCAGCAAATGGTCTCTGTTTGATCCTACACAGCTTCTGTTGGAACTATGGAACTACTCTAACTTCTCCCTGCCCCTCCACTTCATGCATTCAGTTTAAAATATATTTGGTGAAGGTTTAGAGGTTTGTGTTTTTTTGCAATGATTATCTTTTTGTTATTCAAAACCAGTTTATATTTTAACACAATGAGTACTGAAATTAGGTTATATTAAGCATCCCTGGCATACTAGACAATGTCTAGAATTTTTGATGTATTGATATATGTCTAGAATATTTTGTTAATCTGTTGGAGCTTTTTATGATGATTCACTGTCTTCTCCTGAATCCTCTGGACAGGTAATAGCATAAAGCAGTTTCTCCAATGATTATTTGAGACAATGATACTTCAGCCATAGCCCACAGAAAATTAAAAGTCAGAAATCTACCAAAGGGTACCTTTCTTTTTTTTTTTTTTTTACAAATTCTAAACTGTAGAGGATAGATCCAATCTGTTAGTAATCCTTTAATGTCTGCAATGACATAAAAATATATCTCATGTTTGTATGTGCATGTATGAACGAGGAGCATGGACACAAGGTAGTGTTACAAGGGCCTGGACTTTTTCAGTGGAGAGTAGAACATTGCTTCTTCTAACCACATGCATCAAGTTTCTCTCTTGTGGTTTTATTTTTGGATAGTCACCAAGCAGAACATCAGACTGAAGTCAGTTTTACTCATTTTAGTCAAAGAATGACACCTGTTATTTGCAGGTGCTCCAGACCAGAGACATGGTTGAACGTGCACAAAACAGGGTCAGCAGACCACTTGCCTCATTTCTGGAGGGGAGCAACCTGTCAAAACCATCTTTGTGAACTACAAAGTGATGATGAATTTGAGACTTCCACTACCAGTCCGTTAGCCTAGTGCACATGCAGGTAGAGCAACTTAGGGAAAGTATAAGACTTTTTTTGTGCAAGACAGTGTAGATTTAGAGCAAGTATAACTGGAGTTTTCTAGCTGATATAAATCTGCTTAATGATGTATAAGGGATGGTATGGAATTTGCTGTGCTTTCCCACATATATTTATGGGGGAGAACACATGTATTTGCCCAGGTATGTTGCCTTGACTCCCTTGAGGGTTAGGAAAGGATTCATATGGAGAAGAGGGCCACAAAGTGAAGGTAAGGACCAAGTTACCTGACCTGCATGTCCATACCTTTATATTTAACTTGCAAATTAAGAACTTGTAGCTAAAACTGCACTATCTGAAAAGTACATACCAAATTCCTCTTGGTCATATCTATACATTTTTGACTGGTTGTACTTTGTGCTGGCTGCCCAGAATCAAGCCAGCCACTGTGAATGACCTTCTTCTCTCTGTACACTAGGAGTAATCTCTAGCTTCTGGTGAAATACCTCAAGTGCAAAACACAGATGATCATCAGACTGAGAAAACAGGACCTCTTCAGAGCTAGGTCTTGAATCTATTTTGGTACTGTTTTTCCCATGGCATCTGCCAGACATGGAAAAATATCTGGAATAAGCCACCCCTCCCAGAATCTTACTTCTTGCAGGTAGCAAAAGTGTTATTTATTTAATCTCTTTTCTGTAGGTTGTAAAAAAATTTACTTTCTCCATTACCATTAGTGATAGGGAAGTATATCCCTTTTGCTGGTCTTGTGACAGACTACCATTCAGCCTCTTCCTTAGGACTTTTCCAGGAGTACAAATAATCAGATCTCTTGCAATGTATTACCTGTCTCCTTGATACTGAGTGTTTCGGGTACTGAGTTAACATCATACCACAGGTTGGTGAGGAGTTATTAAGAAAGGGAAAGTTATTACATTAATTTGTATTTCAGAAGAACGAGGGAGTCTTTGATTTCATCAGGTGGACTTTGTGCTGATCTATCAGCTTAATTTGCTGACAGGAGTGGATGACAGGGTCCTGAAGCTGGAAATGCAAATGGATCCCTTTATATGATGGGTGGGTCCCATTTGCCAAGCATGACTTGCATTTTGGATATCAAATTAATTTTCCCAAACTTGCAGGTTTTGGGGAAAAAAATCATCACTGTGACACATTTGTAAAAACACGTAACACATTTTGACTGTTGCTATAATATAGTAGCAATAACATGTAACAGTACTCACAGGCAGATCACATTAAATAGAGAGCAATAATTTTTCACAGAAAAGACTCAGCAAATGTCTCAACATATTGAAGTGAACCCAACTAACAGATAAAAATGATAAACAGACACACTGCTTTTTGTGCATGTGGAATGCTATTTAAGATACAAAAGAGTATCTATTGAGAATAATTGAATGGATTTCAGCAAGTTTCATGTTTTTATACCTTTCAGATTAGATAAGAGTAAATGATGAAATAATACCAAAAAGGATATAACATCCATGGATGTCATTTTAGAATAAATGCCATCTTACTGCATGAAAAAGAGCTTATACCCCAGCAGGGGTTAGCATCAAAGGTGTAAACCAAAATGGGGGAACCACAAGAAAAAAAACCCCAATGAGTTTTAATGAAAAACATTTTTAAAATGGGCTAAAAGATCATTTTCTTCAAAAGACTGTATATTCTTTACATATTTTCTTCCCTCTACAATATTTCAAATATACCAGTGGGCTGGATAAAAGAGAGTCATCTCACTGAATTTATGATGCCTGTGCAGTTTGAACTCAGCAGGTCTTTGCTATAAAGTGAAACTTCTTCCAACTTCTCCTGAAGAGAAAAAAGAGAACCTTATAGTTGGACCAAATAATTATACAACATGGTTAGTATTCATTTTCTCTCATGTATTGTCATCTGGCCAACAAACCCAAATATTCTGGGTCACTCAGAGGACATGATATTCATCACAGCAAGTCTAGAATCAAAAGCAAGCTGAGGTGGTTTTGTAGGATGAGTGATTTGCAATAAGCCCTATACAAAATGACCAGACGGTTTGCACTTTATACATTGGTATGCATAGCACAGACTGTGACATGGGTCTGCAGATACAATCTTCCATTACAGGTTTATAAAAACGAGGGAACACAGATGAAAGCTTAAATTGTTACCAAATTGTTACCTGTCTTGACATACTTGCTTTTGAAAAGAACAGTGGAAGGCTACTAGTACAGGTTGCAAAAAAAAAAAAATACCAAAACCAGAGGATAATCTTTATACCATGAACTTTTTAAACCACAAGTCATTGGGCTGAGTTTTCTAAGGGAATCCTTGAGGTTTGCTGGCCCCAGGCAGGGAGGTCAGAAGTCACTCACTATTCGTAGTCAGATAGCCCCTCTGTGGCAAATGCAGACCAAGGAGGGTGACTGCACAGTCACCTCACCATGCTCATACCTTCTATTTCTGATCTGCCGTCAACCCATACTTCTGCACTCCTAAAGTCAGTTCCTGGTGGCCGCAGGCTGATGGGAGATGTACAGCCTCTCCCCACCAGCTGCAGCTTTCCCTGGGGCTGTCAACCTCAGAGACAGAGGACCTCAAACCTGAAATTCAAAATGAAGGATTTTTCTTCTAATATGGCTTTATTGTTAACTGCAATATAATAATAGGCCCCTGGAATTTTCCCCTGCGTTTGCCTTTTTAAAGATCCTACAAGACGTGTGCTGTGCCGTTGTCCTGCCAGGGGCTTGCTGGAGCCACTCTCTAGCGTGACTTGGCACAGATCACTTGGGATAACATGTAGAGGGCTCTGCACCCCTAGTTTAGAGTTATTCAACCAAAATGCTGCTTACTGAAGTCTGCCAATATTTTATGTAACAAATTCCAGCATAGCTGCAGAAAGCTACAGGACATTTAAGAATTTTTTGGAAACTACAGTTTTCTTTTATATTCAGCTTTGATTTTCTGTAAATCACCTGGCAGTTCTTACCTTTGCATTACCTGCAACCATTTTAATTTTAAATTAGTGTGTAATTGAGTTCCCGGGAGCAACAATTAGATTACAAGCGTTTTTTCTTCTCTGTTTGCATATGGTTAGACAGGGACACTTCTGTTGATATCCTGAGGGCGAGCAAGCTGTTTGGATAGAAAGCAATTGAATCATTACCTGTTTCTGGTGCTTCAACCCTCTCTGCAATAACAGCAGGGCTTGTGCACGTTCTTGGCTAATTGTTAGACAATAATTTTTATTGTACTGCTTTCACAGTGAGATGGTATCCCACCCACAATAAAGAAGATGAAGAAAAGTATCAGACTTCCCTTCTTTGTCTCATGCTGGAAAAAGAGCAGAACAAAACCATATCTTACCCCCTTCCCAGGAGTCTCTGCACAGAAATATTAGATTATGTCTTCACGATCCAGCGTGTGGGCTCAAATATACTATCCCTGTATCAATTAATATTACAAGATTATAGTAGCACTACGGAAAGCTCAACCATGAGACTTTGCAAGTGGGAAAGAGGAATCTGTCCTAAACTAAAACTGTTTTCACTCACTCACACTCTGTCACCCACATACTCACGAGATTCAAGTTGCATGTGTCCGTGTAATCCAGCAGGCATGCAGGCACCAGGGCACGCGTGTCCAGGCGGTCTGCCTAGCCTTTCTGGCAGTGACCCAGAGGACAAGAGACATCAACTATTGAGTCTTCGTGAGATCTCCTGGTCTTTTCTTTGGATGGCAACCACATCTGCCACCATGATCTTCTGTAGCAACAAGCTGTAGAAGTGCTGTACCTGTCATACAAAGAGGCTGTGCTCACCATGTGCACACATCGCTGGGGGGCCAGTTATAGTGACAATCTGGGGGTTTCTGGGTCATTACCAGCTCCTTTGTGCTTGGTAGACTGGTCTCAGTCTAACTCCCAGTATAATTGCTACAATAAGAAAAAGATAAGTTACTAGATCTAAATCTATAAATAGATATAAACCCATTAATCTAGATCTAAATCTGGAGCGAATATACTAGTGAGTCTTCCCATACGTACAGTTTCAGTACAGGGCTGTGTTTTACCCAAAAAGACTGGAATGGATTTTGGGTTTTAGCACAAATGCCAAATATCAGTTTTGTCTTCTGCTTGGCATACTGATCCTGAGAATTAATTTCATTTAATATTCTTATCAGAGTTTGAATATCTTGAACTTCTGATCCGTTTGATTTAAAGCTCCATTTAAATAATATTATGGAATGTGATCACATCCCAGGGGGTCATCCAGAGGGCCAGGCTTTTGGATTTTGTAGGTGTCTTTTGTAAGTGTTCTTCTAGGTTTTTTTGCAAGAGGAACTTAGCTGAAAATAAAATCCTCCCCACACACCACCCCCACCTCACCCCCCCAGAAAAACTGTATAGAGCTTCACGCTCTTAAATATAATTTCAGAAAATCTGGTGTGAGTCTGTGATCCATGCAGTCTGAGACTAACTGCCTATGATATGCTATAGTGTATATCTGACTGCAATGGCCAACTTCTAGGGACCTTTGCTCTCATAAAATACATTCTTGGAAGCTAATGAAGGGCTCCCAGATGTTTCGGTGGCTACCCGGTCAAATTTCTGTCTGAAAGAAGGACTGAGGACTCTCCATGATCTTCATCANGGAAGGTTTTTGGCTTCAAACCATTGTAGGTGTTGCGCTGCTGCCCGGGCTTCACCATTAGATGGCACCAGCTCCCCGGCTAAACCCAGCGGGCTGACTGCTGCGGCAGACGGATGGAAAGACGAATTTCTTTCCCTGTTCCAAAATGCCTTCCAAACCCCGGCCCGGATCGTGTTTCTGGTTTGGGAGCGAGGAGCTGCCGAGCCCCGAGCCATTCTCAGCCGGCTGCCGTGGGGCTCTGTCCCATTTCTGCCCTCTACACCCCGCTGCAAAACGCGGGGGGGGGGGCAGCTTCCCCCCAAAATAGGTGAGCCGGATGATCTGCGCTGCTGAGAGGTGGTTTGGGGTTGTTTGGTTTGGTTATAATTTTTTTGGTGTGTGCTTTTGTTGTTGATTTTTGGTGGGCTTTGGGTTTTTTTTTTCCTTCCTTTTAAAGAGTCTAAAACTGCGATAAAAGGAGAAAGATGTGCACTGGAACATGAGCAATCAAATTAATGACTTTGCTTGAATTGAAAACGTAATTTTACATTTTACTGCAGCATGAAGCAGATTTTCAGCACATGGAAGCCACAAAAAAGTAGCAGCATTGAAGTACAAACCATGAACGTTTCGTTCATCAAATAATGGAGGTCACGACATACCACATTTGATGCTTTTTTTTCACCTTGCATAATTTCAAATTAAGAAGACTAAGTAGCAGCAGAGAAAGTGTGGTTGGAGGGAACCCACTGTATCGTGATTATTTCGCTGCCCAGAGCTCAGATCAGCTATACCAATATCATTCACAGAGGATGCTTCTCCAGCCTAATCTTAAAGGCATAAAGGCTCCATAACCTCTGGAGTAGATTAAGTCTTCCCCATTCCAGGGACTCCATTAACTCTTAAAGAGCAGTTTTTCAAGAAAAGATCAAGATTTTTAAATTAAACATGCAGTTTACGTTTCCAATGTCAGCTGCTCTGGTTTTTCAAAGAATCTAAAGATGCTCAAGTGTCTCAAAACATGTTACTGTCAGTGCACCTGAGAAGTAGCAAAGTGACAACATTTAATTCTATTGAAATCTTATAATTTATTTTTTGTGTAAGCCAGGCATTGATCAAAATAGTGACATATGTGGTCAAAACAAAATAACATTCCAAATACCTTGGTTTCTAGTCGTAAGATTTGATGATGTGTGCAATGAATAAGCATTTTAAGCCTATACTTTAACATGTTTTTTCTACTGTAGCTACTACTTTGCTGCCTGACCTTGATAAAACCACGAGCATAAGGTTTTCAGAAGTTCCTGGTTTTCAGTGCTTAGAAACTGTGTTTGTCTTTCTATCCTATGTTATATTATTTTGCTCATCATCTTTATTTTCAGTGTAGCCAGGTTATTTTCTAGCTCATTCCCCCATTCCCATGCTCTTGTTTCAAAGCTGTACTAGAATGTCATTCTATTCATGTTCAGAGATATTTTGCTGTTCCGCAGTAAAACTGAGCTTGCATTTGCAAGCACTGTCTGTCACTTGTAAGATCAAAAGACTGAGGTCTTTTTGAAATTATTATCCACAACCCCTCCATTTGGGAAGGGTAAATATTCACCTTGTTTATGAGATCTTTTAAATCTTCAAACAGAAGTGCCAAATGATTGCACAATATCTATTTGCTTACTTCTGTTGACACAGAAATTTAGGGCTTCCTGCAGAAGGAAATGCTTTTATCACAATTTTTATTACAGTGTTGCACTGTCCATCCTTTCTCTTGTAACTTTTGCTTGGAGTTGAGGATGCCAAACAAAGAGATAATGGCTTAAATACCACCTTGGTCATCATGAGCTGGCTATGTATTTGAGCTAAAGTCACTGCTTGTGTTAGCGTTGACTCTTTGTGTATGACATTTGATTTCACACTTTGGATTTTGGATTTACCAGATATCTTGTGTAGCACCAGCTGACCCATCCCAAAAGCAAAACATAACAATGACAAAAATAACAGTCTGGCCCCAAATGTGATGTAAATATTTAGTTTCAGTCACAGCAAAGAGGGTGAGGAAAGTACATTTGAGAATTTGTAAGTAATACCACTTGCCTCTAAGCAGGATTAGCTCAATTTATAAAAGTTAATCATTAGGTCAGTTCTAATTAATAATAAACAGTCAGTTAAGCATTTCACTCCATTTAAAATGACACTTGCATTCCCTAGTAAATTAAAGTCCTTCTTTTAATGTACACAATGTTTTGTTGGCCATTTTTCATAAAATTTGCCTTTTATCCAGAAGATACCTTGGTTGCTGGCAGGAATGCTATAGAATTACCTTAATGGAGCCATTTACATATAGTTCCTCCTACAACTAATTAATATTGTGGGATTGCTATAATAATGGAAATAAACATTTTCTTTTTATAGCAGTAGTCATTAACTTACCAGAACAATCAACATGACAAGTACATAGAGAGCACAGAGAGTAAAAACATCATCCATCCATCACGGGACTGAAGAGGTGCTCACACAGTCATCCTATACAGAAGCAGCCTTTGACCAGACCAGACAGAGGACTGGCATCCTTCTGGGTCACACTGATTTACAGGACTCAGCCCATTCTGGCCAAATCTCCTGTCTTAGTGAGGAAAAGTTATTCTCACACACGTGAATGCATTATTAGGCCAAAGCCCATTATTTAGGGTGTTAGGCGTTTCCTCTGTATGACTCTGTGTGTACCTACAGACAAGCTGTGAAAAGAACTAAAGTCCTGGAGTGTATCATGACATACTATTCCAGACTAAATATTCTCTTGCAACTGTTGGACTGTTTTTGCCTTCTCTTTGTTGGGTTTTTAAGTGTGCTTTCAATTGCTTCTCACAAAATCAACATAAAATCTTTTCAATAAGTTTCTCTTCCTCTACCCTGAAATCTGATATAAGGAGAAAGAAAGAAAAAGAAAGAAAGAAAGAAAGAAAGAAACCAAAAACCCTGTACTCCCTCCCTCCTGTCTCCTGCTTCATAGATGGCAGAAAGATGAGTGAACAAATAACTTGCAGTGATTTACCTGACAATCTTCATTGCATGTCAATGGGGGAATAGTCCATAGAAGTCCTGTGATTTTCAGAATATATTTGTTTTTCAAAAAATCTCCTACTAATTACTGTGGACACTACTCTCATTGCCTGCAATACTTGTGGTAAATGCATATTTAGCAACAACAAATATAATTTATGTGAGTGTTTGTGGGACATGTTTTAGGTATTTGCATGGGACTAGCACACAGTCCTTTATAAAGAGGAAGACTGGCCACCAAATCACAGTCCTTCATGCAAGACAACCAAGTGGAGGATGTTACTGGTCCTCTGTCTGTGGTCCTCCCACAGCTGCTGCAGGGTGGCATATTGGTGATTTCTCCGTATGTGTGCCTGGCTGCCCCAAGCCCTGACCCATGGTGGACTCTGCCACCACACCAAGCATCACGGTGGGATGAGGCCTCAGAGCAGCAGAGGCTGAGATGCAGCACCTCCTCTTCTGCTGTGTCTGCCACCGGTGTCTGCACTTTGCAGAAAATGGAGCAGACAGCTGAGGAGCATGGGTGGTAGAAGGAAAAGTGATAATGTCATAAAATATGTAACTGTTTGCAGCAACAGATGTGACTCAGAGGTTTCTGTTGGTTTAATAGAGGGCACATTTTTCTGAATAGTCTGAGTTCTCGGAAGGGTCATGGTGTAGTAAATCTATTACTTCTACCACTAGAAAAAAGATACCACAACCATGCAATGCAAATTGCTGATCCCATGTAAACTCACTTTGCTGTTACAGATTTGTTCAGTAACTTTTGATGGGTTAACTTTCCAGTAGCAGGCTGCACACATCAGATATTCTGTGTCCTCGTGCAGCCTGAATAAAAGCAAAATCATGGCATAAATTTCATCTCGGGAGCTGGGAAATGTGATTGTTTCCCTATTTCTGATGTGAGCCAGACCTGTCATGCTGCGATCAAACAGTGCCCGACATCCAGCAGCAGCAGTTGAAGATACACAGAGGATGCTGGTGGGATCATGCCAAAGCTTGTGTTCAAAGTCTCTAGCAATGTATTCTATCTGGTCTTGCTTTTGGATTACTAGTATGAAGAGCTGGACTGTGGTTCTTACCTTTGTTGAGAGATTTCATATGCTTTGAAACATCTAATTAGATGGTAAAATTGTTCCTGTAGGCAATGACTTCAGAATCTGACTTCTCACATTAAGTCATCCAAGGATGACCAGATCAGACACATCTTCCTGACTCCTTCGTGTGGAAAAAAATGTCATTCCTGTGCACTCACTTTGAGCACTGCTACAATGGGAACTCAGCTGGTTGTAAATTACATTTTTAAAAAATAATTTCAAATGTTGTATGCAGCACTATCAGCAATATTCATGGATTTATTGTTTATTAGCAGTAGTTGCTATTTCTACGTTAGCAAGAAGTAAGGAGCAATAGGAGTAAATATATAGAATGAAATAACAAATACCAAGAACTTGACATCCAAGCTGTACATGTTGCAAGGTACTTAATTTCAGACTGTCTCCAGCCTGCTCCCATTGCATAAAAATCTGGTCTTGGTTGGAATAAATTAGGTGCACTCCTACAGCTCATCTTTGAAGAGAAACTAAAGAAATCCAGTTCATGCATGCAGTGACTACTTGGGGACGCAAAAGAAAATACAATAACTGGGGGCAACTCTCCTCAGCCTTAACTAAAACACTAACACAGAGATACATCTGGATGCCCATGAGGTGGGTGCTTGAAAACAACATTTCTAACAGCCTGAGGTGTTTTGTCTGGCTTACTTGCTTAATATGCAAAGAAATGTAGCTAACATTCAATCACTTCAAATAATTTACATTTTTCTTCAACTTTTACCTGTATGGCTGTTTGCTTGCTCCTAGAAAAAGAGTAACTTTCTCCCCATATTTAAGTTAGGGAATGTTAAATAGCTAATAAGTTAGGAAAAAGTGATAAAATATGTTATGAAGTAATAGATTTTAAAAATTTTTAATGGCTCTAGCACCTCTGCAAAAAGTAATGGAAACTTGAAATTTGGCAAGAGTATCACTCCTAAGCTGGAAATCACCTTTGTTCCACCTGCAAGTTAACTGTACTCTTTAATTCATCACCTTTACAACATGGTTTTTACTTATGGGATCACAAGGTATTTTTGAGAAAGCAGTGTCTCATTCACTCCATGGCAGAACTGCCTTGTTTTCTGTAAACAAGCACAGCAGCTAAAGAACAAAGGCAGTCAGAAGTAGAAATAAATATCCAAGTACTGAATCAAAAATTGAAGAATTGGATTCTGATTGTTTTTTCAGCATCTTACCCAGCCTTGGACAAGTTGGTTGGCTCTTGGCATCTCTGCCAGCTTTATCATGAGTACTGAGAGGAGGTTGTGCTCATCCCTGGCTGGGTGAGGGGTGTCCTCATGGTATCAGCCCCTTCCTCAGCCAGTGCTGCATACCAGCTGCAGCTGCTACTATCTTCCTCACTACATCAGGTTTTGTGAAACTAAACTCATTCCAGTTTATGTGTGTTGGGCTGGCATGGGCAGGACTGAAAATGCTTTTTATTCAAAGCCAGGCTCTGGCAAGTGTGCATTGATCATGCTCTGAGCAATGAAAATAAATTCAGGAAATGTCCTTTAACAAAAAATCCTCTCTGTGCAATCATCATAGCCAAGATTTGTGAAAGCACATGTAAAGCAATCTGCACAAAGATGTAGCACTTTACCTGTATATGTAACACTGTAAAGCTGCACTGCACACATCTGTGATATGGACATAGGACATGATTCTAGGAACATCTTGTACTTCAGGGAATAAGGGAATAAGATTTGAAAGTTTTTTAAAAGCAGCAGAAGTTTGTCCCCTTCAGTGGCTGCATCAGCACAGCTATCCCAGCAAAACATTGATTCCCTGATTGGCCCTGTCATATCAGTATCAAGCAGTTTTCCAGGGTCTTGCACAGTACCAGATGATACTCAGAGGATGGCTGCTTCCAGTTTAGTATTGCTAATGCATCCTGCTTTCCCCTGAAGGGATCTGATATATAAAACTTTCTTTCTTGAACAGGGCAAAATAGTTGTCCTGAATGTGATATCTGACAGGTGACACTCTCATTTCTTGAGCTTTACAATGCTGAGTGTCACCATACTGAAGTACATCGATGGATCTACAGTTTGATTTTGGAGATTACTGTGCCTATCCACCTTTTTATTGCAGACTGCTGTGGGAGACCTTTCTGCCACAGGTGAAAGCAAAGGACCAGCCTGAGATTATTGGCATTTACACCTTCATACCATGCTCTGCCTGATAATTACATTTTTGTTTAATAGAAAAAAATCAACACAGGAAATAAAACCACAGAATAGTGTAGGTGGGAAGAGACCTCTGGAAGTCTGTAAACCACTCCTCCTATGTAAAGTGTAGATGCTTCAGGACTTCATTTACAGCTGTATCCGTAAAGATGGAGGCTTCACAGCCTCTCTGAACTCCTATCTCAGTGTCCAATGATCCTCTTTGTAAGTAATCTTTTCTTTGCATCTAAGGAGAAATCTTCATGTTTCAACTAAAGTTCTGGATATTGAATTTTATACTGATACCTTTTATACTTTTATGAGGGCTAATTAAAACTAAATTGATATTTTTAACAGGTCTCTAAACCTCACAAACATCATCAAAAAAGCAACTCCTGATGGCAAATGGAAGAGCATCTAAGAGATAGTCATAGAGACAGAAGGTATTCTTTATCCCAGAAGATTTCAGGTCACATGTGATGTATGCTGTCAGAACAGAGTGCAAAATTTGTTCAGAGGATGTGGAAAGTTTAAGGCCACCAGAATTTTGGAGGGCATTAATCAAAATATAAAACCAGTTCTTGAAACTGGAGTACTTTAAGTGAATGAGAGAGGCTTGGTGCCAACTAAACTGTCCCTTTTGAAGTTAGTGATATTCCTTCATGACTAGAATAAATTTCCTGTAACACCCATCTCCTTCCCATCTTGCAGCATCCGTATTCCAGGTGGAGCTGACTTTTTGAGTTAAATGCCACTGGAGAGACATAGACAAAACCAGAGAACATGATGCTCTCATTTGAAAAAGGGAGGAACCAATTTTATATACAGCAGGTGGAAAACAGATGTACTTGAAACTGGGGTGAAAAGAAGCAGAAGTGTCCTGACAATTGAAAATGATCATTTCCATCAGGTTACACAACTCTGCATTTCCTAGACCACATACCTGGACTTAATTAGAGCTTTCCAGAGAGAATGTTGCTCTTTTTTATGCCAATTAAAAAAAAAAAAAAAACTTAGTCATAATACATTATTAGAAAAAGAAGTTGTATATTTTTTCACAGAAATGACTGGAAAATGTATAGGATTCTCATTTAAAACTGACTATTGATTAAGTATGTGGATCTGTGCCTTATGGGAGAGTAGGAGCTCTACTGTACTGTAAAAAACTTTCTCTTGAGACGGCAGGGGATTTTTTTCCTGAATGTATTTTTGCAGCATTTTTTTAAATCTGGTGGCCTCAGAGATGTCCTTGTTCCCAAGGCACCAGTCCCAAGGCCACAGCCCCAAGGTGACAGTCATGAGACAAAAAACATTCCCTAAGGCCAACAGTTGTGTGGCTTTTCAGCAGTCCCTCATGAGCCAAGCCTCAGGTAGCCACGGGGACAAAATAAGCATATAGTGAGTGGCTCTGCATATCTGCAACCAGGCACTATAGTTTTCAAGGTCCAGGAGACATCTCATGTTGCCTATCCCCGTAACAGAATAGTGTCCCAGTTAATAGTCAGCAAACAAGGAGTTTCTGTAGCTTATTACTTCAGTTCTGTTATCATTCTTTATACCCAGTTTGCCAGTTACTTGAAAAGAACTACCTCACATTAATAAAGGCCTAATACTGAGATCATTCCTTACAAAGACAAAAAATGTCCATTCCATTGCATTTCTGGAGCAATACCCACAGGGTATTACATATAATGTTATATATGTGACTGAAGCATCTGGCTTTAGTGATCTGCTGTATGAGGAGATTCCCCTTCTACCCTGTGAATGTGGGAGAACAGGGAGGGGAGACACAGGGAAGAGAAAGGCAGAAGCGGAGGAAATGCAGAGCTAATGCTAAAATACCATAACTAACCATTTGAAACATCATGCGTCACTTAATTTTGTGGAGTCAAAGAGTTTAGCTCTGGGACCCCAAGGAACTACCACCTCTTACAGTTAAGAGTAGGAGAAAAAGAATTGATTTATCAACAAAGCACTGGTAAAAAACTAGGAGTACATTTGTGGCTGTAAAAGAAAATTAATCAAAACTAGCTGTGAAGGAGAGGTCGTGTATTTTTATCTATATATACCCTTTGCAATTTCTGACTTAAGGTGATTTTTTCTGCAGTTGGGTGTGTACAGTAGCTTCGCCCAGAAAGCAGCATTAGGCGATGGAGAACAGCAAGCTGCGTTAATTAAGACACTGTATAGTGTTTCTTTATCTGGGCTGCATCACAGAAGGTGCAAAATCTGGGGATACTTTGGATCTGGACCACCCATGGGGAGAGAGCAACAGATGTTCTGTGAGTATATGTAACAAATATTTATATTCCTGGCACCCTTTTTTCTTTGCTAAAACCTATACCTTTATTATGTGCATGACTGGCTTTCTGCTAAATATGAAATGAGGACACGCTTTCTCATTCGGTTGCACAAAGGAGGTTGTCAGGCATATAACTGGGTAAAGATGTGGCTTCTCTGTAATCATTCATCGAGCAAAAGTAATGAAGCTTTTACAAAACTCATATTAAATCATCATTGGTGAATGTGTCAGTATCTTCTATTACTAATGAATTTTCTTAAGCATGTAGGACTGAAATTGTCTCTTACATTTTCAGGAAAAAACCCCTTCCTTGTTCTCCCAGTTACATCAGGGATTTCACACACACACACAAAATCTTATCTTAGTTTTGTGGATTAACCTAAATTTCAATTGCAGAGAAAATAAAAAGGATACATCCCTCTGTTCTGTTTGCTAAAAAACTATCAAGTAAATGAAGATAATATAAAAGTATGGCAATTTTAAAAAGCAACCACATTTTTTTAGCTGATTGATTTGTGCCATTTGAATTTTGGTTCAAAATAATAATACTGAGAATTAACTGAAAACCTATCCAAGTTCCAGTCTGCATCACTGATGACCTGCTTTTAATCCTGATTTTGTAATGTGATGAATTATATAAATTCACAAAATCTTTCTCTGTTCCCCAGCTCTTTTATTGCTCTTAACAAATTATTAGCTTGTCATGATATTGACAACTGATTTATTCCCCAAATATAGCTGCTTCCTCACTGCTAAGAAGACATCAGTGTATTAGAAACTACTAGATATATTTAGAAATTTACAAGCTGTTAAAATCAAATGGTTCCAACTTATTTTTCCTTACTTGTAATCTTCTCTTCAGTTTTTATTTTGAGAGTTTTGTTAATTATTTGTTTGGTGTTACTATTTCTGGTGATTAATTAACTGGACTTTCAGAGATCCTTGAAAGTGAAGATATGACATAATGATAGTCTGAATTCACAGAACCTTTTGCAGGTTGTACATAAATTTCAACTCCTACTGCTCAGATGAGATTAATACGCTTTTTCATTCAGAAGAATATATAAAACACACAAACCTAACTAATATTTGTCTTGCTTTCGCTGATAGAATACCAACCAGGGAATTCATTTTCTAATTATGGCTGTGTAATTAAAGAATAGTTACTAAAGAAAAGAAAAAAACAATGCAGAATGACAGAATTGGTATAAGTGGAAAATTCCTTCTTAAGTCATCTGAGAAGCTGCCTAAGTTCACAATGGATATTTTGGGGAGCTTGCAAGATACTGAGAGGAACAAAACTGACCCACTGCTCTGATAAAAAAATAGGTAATGTTATCTTTATCTGGTTTTGCATGCATTTGCATGCATTTGTATTTTTATTCAGCTTTAGAAGAGAAGAACAACAAAATTATATTTAAACTCTACAGCAGTGATTGGTTAGAGAAGAAGAATAGGCAGGGTGGGGGTAGAGGAAAACAAGAGAAGATATAAAAGAAGAAAGCACTTGAACAAGATAAAAGTCAAAAGATGCCAAGGCTTCCCTTATTTCCTAGCACATGCTCATATCTTCTCCCAGAGGGGAAGAACAGAAAATCTTAATTTTACTCTCATCTCTGCCCACCTGGATTCAAAGCTTGAAGAAGCCGTGTGAGAACGAGAAATGCAGTCTTATTCACAGAATCACACAGTTTAGCCTGTGATCAAAGAATAAAGGATTCTTCCAGCAATCAAGTCAACGTTGCCTGTCTCTGATTTACAGAGCTGTTGTTGCAAACTTTCTTTCCTGAAAGGAATAAACAGTTCTTTAGACATATGTGCTTGAGGTAGGCCTTCTAGTTCTCTTCTTGCTTTAAAAGAAACAAATGCCACATTTTGTCAGCAGTCTTCTCTCCTTAAACTAAGACTAAAAATTCACCCTAAAAGACAAATGCCTCCTGCAGTTTTGCTAAGCTTGGGCTTACTTGTTGGTTGTGAGAAACCTCAGATTATTTTATAAATTCTAGAGTAATTTCTGACTTGCTGATTTTCTAGGAAGTCACAAAGAGGAGCTATATCTCTTGTATTTCAAAGATTTTCATATTCTGGAAAATGTGTTTTAAACTTGATCATTGTAAGACTAGAGTAGGAGAGTGCTATGGGACACAGTTGCTCTCCGTGGCATTTAAAGGGCAGGTGACAGAGATGCCCTGCTCTTTCTCAGTCAGTGTCCCACTGACTTCTGTCATTAATGCTACTTCTTGTAATTTGGTAGCTGTTAGTCAGAAGTTCTGCAGCCTGCTACCGTGGCTGCTCCCTAAACTGTGAATGTCAGGAGATGTGTCTTTATATATTGTGGGGATTGGCAGATGGAGGAAACAAAATCAAGGATTTTTTTTTTCCCCCACTTTGTGGGACATCCTTTAAATCTCTGGGATTACCCCAGGGATTCTCACCTCTTGTGTAGCTGAATTAATCCCTCCTAACAAAACTGATTGTTCTTCTGATCCTCTCCAAACACACGAACGAATATTTAGGCAGTTGTTCTCTTGTTAGTATACATTAAACCCCATGAATTTCATGACGGATCATCTCCCCGGCAGCTTGGAGTCCAGACTCCATATTTGTTGATACAGCCTGTTGAGATCTAAGCTCTTTAATTTGCAATTGTAATATGTAATTTTCTAAAAATAAAATGCAATTCAGTCGCAGGACATTCAGAATCACTCAATTCTAATCTATAATGTCAGCAAGCCCATTTCACTGACATTATTGTTTTGACACTGAGTGTAATAGAAATGATTAAGCCAGGAAGAGAGCAGCACTTACTTGACTGCTGTCAGCTACTGAACCACAATAGCCCAGCACACAGACTCTATTCAGCTGATGAAACGCGAAACTTGATATGCTGCTGCAAAATGTTAGTAACCACAATGCTATATTTCAATCCCTACTTGATTTTATAAATGTTTAGTCTCACTCTGTTAAACCCAGCCTCGTACAAAAGCAATTTCTGTTTCACAACTGGGAGGAATAGCAACCAAACTTCTTTCTCTTAAATTCGTTCTATCCAGGCACGTGTCAAGGCCTTTTTTGGGGTTTGTTTTTTGGTTTTTTTTTTTTAGTGGAAGAGTGTATTCAGATGGGGATGAAATGGAAAGGATATGAACAATAGTGTCCCTTGTGACTTTAATGTGAAAATTAAGGTTCATGATGGTAGGAATGTAATGCGATAGAAATATATGTCGTGGCCCTTCCACCCTTCCAGCAGAAAGTATACTTTGTTCTGAAACAATTTGTTATTGCTAAGCTCAGGGATGCAGGCACTTGAACTAAGTGCTAAGTGGGTATTTCTTCAAAATGGGTGTTTTCTTTCCTTTAGATTTTATATAATTTTATATCATTATGCTGTCAAGTGTCCCATGGCATAAGACTGACAAACTGGACACAGACAAGGCCATGTAATGTTGCAAGAAAATACCTCTGTCTCTCTTTTGTGTCTAAAGAGAAAACACCCTTTTCCTCTTGGCTATGTGCACAGAAGATCCATAGTGCTCCTTCAAGATATTTCAAATTATACTTAAAAGCTGCCTTAACATTTTTTTCCAGATTTTATACTTCAGAAGATTTTAATTTTGACTGCTCAGTTGTTCACAGAATTTCTGTCCAAACATCATCTCAGGCACTGCAGAATAGGTATTTTATTTATGGAATCCAGATCACATTAGGAATTTGGAAAGACTGTGTGAGAAGAGACATGGGGAACCCTGTGAGACAGAGCTGACTCAGACAGTAATGAGCATTTGAGCACTGTCCACCAGTGGAGGTGACATCTTGCCATCTTCACAGACCAGTGCTTACCATCACTGTGACCTGTGGTGCTTTTCTTCTGCTATTGCTGGTAGAAAGGCTCTGATTTTTGTGTCAAGAAGAACCAAATGTTTGAAAATGAGAAGGCTGCTTGCGAAGATTTCAGCAGAGTAGAAGTCTTCAGATTTCTTTTTAAGCAATTATATGGTTACAAAAAAGGCTTCCTAACTTTGCCTCTTAAATATCTTTAACATCTTCATCAACAACCTTGATGAGGGAATGGTGTCCAGCCTCAGCAAGTTGCCGATGATCCAAAGCTGGGAGGAGTGGCGGACACACGGGAATGCTGCGCTGCCATTCAGTGAGACCTGAACAGGCTGAAGAGCTGGGCAGTGAGGAACCACATGAGCTTCAATAAAAGCAAGTGTAGGGTCTAGCATCAGAGAAGGAACAACTGCGGGTATCAGTACAGGCTGGGGGATGACCTACTGGAGAGGACCTCTGTGGAGAAGGACCAGGTTGGCCATGAGCCAGCAGTGTGCCCTGGTGGCCAAGATGGCCAATGGGATCCTGGGGTGCTTTAAGAGGAGCATAGCCAGGAGTTGGAAGGAGGTGATCCTTCCCCTCTATTCTGCCCTAGATTAACTGGAAATCCTATAGTGGCAAAATAAGAAGCAAAAATAATTTACAAGTATCAATAATAGAAAGGGAGACATACAGGCAAGACAACAGTGGATTATATATCTTGGGATATGTAACAATTTCCATAATTTGCATGTTAAAGAATGTAAAAAAGAACTGGCTAAAGGAGGAGAAGCAGAGTGAGTGGGGCATCAGTTCATGTTTTGGAGCAGGGAATTTTGGTTTTCAACACTGGCTGTTGCTATAATTTTTGGCATGTGAAAGCTAAATAACTTAATTTTCCCTTCTGAAAAATAGTCCAAGTCCTAAGCAACTTCCAGGGCTGTAATGAGACTAAAGGAAGTGACAGTTCTGTAGTCATATCAATTCTTCATGTCAAAGTTCATGTAGGCAGGATTGTTCTTTCCACAACAAGTGATTGTAGCAGACTGTAAGAGAGCTAAGGAGGAGCACGTGTGAAGGCACAGTGAGGTAACCATGCATGCCATGGCGATGATTTGGTAAATCTTGCTGAGAGCCAACCTCCACGTGGCTTTGCTCTCATGTTGACTGTACACGTCTGGGCAGAGAGGAGAGAGCACAGTCCAGAAAGGGGCTGACTAAAGCTGGATGGAAAACCATTACTTCTTCCCTTTCTCTCATCTTGCAGTGATTTTTCAGGTTTAAAAAAACAAATCCTGTTTCAAATGCAACTCAGAATAAAAACAAAAAGACAACAAAATGCTGAGCTGCATATTTGCAAAAGCAATCAGAAAAGCTGAAATGTTTTAGACCCATAACATTTTAACTTTTTTAACTATTTCAGCTGTTAGCTAACTCACATAAAATGATTCATTCTGAATGACATGAAGAAACTTTTCCTGTGGCAGAAAGAGCTACGAGAAGGCAGTTACAAGCCTTGTATGAACTGCATACAAGCCACTTCTCCTCAGTGGCTTGTATGCAGTTCCTAGCTGAGAACATGCTGATATCTGTAGACACACACACTTCTGTGCAGGCTTGCAGTTCCCAGCCATAAAATATCGTTAGTAAAGGTTTGGGGTTTTATGTTTTGGGCTGGCTTAGCTAGGAGTGAGGAAAGGGAGACTTACTCCGTGGTTACACAATTGGCTAAGCCCGTCTGACCACGGGCTGTCACCAAGAGCAGTGCTCTCACTCTTCCCTGCTGTTGGAGCAGGTTGCTTTGCAGCCAGCCCCATGAGTGGACCATGCCGTGAACCTCCAGCATCTGCCTTTATTTTCAGGCAAAGGATTAAGCTCTTTGGTGGGTACAAAGTGCTTTTTGGGCTGGGAAGCAGTAGAAATGATATTGGCGATGGGTATATTGAATTCCAGAGGGATGTGAACAGGCACCAAAATAATCACAGCAGAAGACTTGCTTCTGTTGATTGTTTTTTACTGGTGGTAGAGACCTGAAGTCTCAGAACAGCATTATGTATGCACAGAAATTTTACACCATGGGGGAAAATGCAGGAAATGCATGGGGGAAAAATACATGGGGGGAAATTTAGTCAGAGTGCTTTTAAAGTGAGTATTAGGTTTATTTGAACAAGGTTGTACATCAGAACTGTTAGCTCTAACAAATGAAAAACAGTTTCAAAAAGCATTGTACAACAATGTAAGTGTGATGGCTTTATGAGGTAATAATTTGATATCCGAACAATAAGGATGACAGAAATGATGCTATTTTATTGATACAACACTATAAAACAGAATACAAGCTTTTAAAAAAAAGAAGTAGCAACACAAACTGTATTCTCTTTCCTAATATCTGTTTGCATGTGTTTATTTCCTTTTCCCAAAATGAAACATATAAATATTTTTAATGTAGTTGTTGAATTTATAGCGATTTTTTTGACTGGTCTCCTTGGTCTTAAATGCAGGATACTGTGTACGTCATGTCTGTTTTCAGACCTAGAACCTGTCCTTTACCTTGGCTTTGCAGCTTTATGCCAGTGTTTTGTGTAGTATTTTTAACAAAGGCTAATTTCCCATAATATTAAAATATAATGATACATTACAGAGGAAACCTCAGACAATTGTACTTCTTGTTTTTATTTTTGCCTTCTGCTTTCCACATGTCTTCCTTTAATCCTGGCACAAGTTAAATGCAGGGATGGGATTTTCATTTAAATTTGCAAAGCTGCCATCAGCACAACTGAGGCTCCAGTCAACATGCCAGGCAGGGTAGCAAGTGAACATGCTTTCAATCTTGCAAAAAGCTCTCAGCATCTTGCTGAATCTGTCTAACACCACATAGAAAAACTATACTGAATTTGTAGCCTTTAGCAAAAGTGACCATTCATGTTTGCAAGTCACCTGTGACAAAATATTCCTGCCCATGACTTGATAAAGTCAAAGATAAGGCAGGTGTTTTAAAAGAAGATGGAAAATCTTGTGCTTGAGAGAGCAGATTACCTCTTGGGTGAAGTGAATTAAATCCCTTGCCCTGCTAGTGAGTTGTTGGCAATGGTGGGCAAATTCCACCCCAACACTTTCACAAGTGGATACTGACTGTGTTTCTACCTCAAGATACCTGACTGACTTTGAGAAGTGTTGAGCTCTCAGAAAGGCAGCTGAGTCAATAGAAGATGTGTGTGAAACTATAACATGCTGTAAAATGTTAAGTATTCCAAAACATCAGGTCCCAATCATCTCCTATTTGGTACTCTTGGTTATTCCAATTTTTAAAACAGGAATGACATCATGTTTTACACTGGGAGATGCTGAAAGATAAATTCAGACACTCTCACAACATATTCACATCCTGTGAAAATAAGCACCTCATAAGGGAAATGCTAATTCTTAATTTTCCTTTTGACTAACATACGGTTAAAACTAGAAAGAATGCTCCCACGCGGGGTCTGTGTGTGCTGTACAAATGATCCCAGTGCCTAGGAAGGACCTTGGACAGAGTGGATGCCTATGAGTGGCAGGATGACTCCAGTTCATATCAACAAGAAATGGATGCTTTTTAAATTTTGCTTCCATTATGTGTTTTTCTTAGATGAGAATCTAAACATTTTATGTGAGATTTTTACAACCAAGTTCCATTTACACTGGTGTGATTCTACTTGAGATGTGATTAACTGTGGATTTTCTTTATGTTGCAAGTTTGTCATAAGAGGTGTGAGTTATTTGCTTACCTATGGTTTAAACTGAGAAATTCCTGTTTCAAAAGAGGTACATCCTGTTAGTTGTTTAATATCAAACTTTTAGCACAGTACAGACTATCTAGGACCTGGTGTTACAATACCGAGTATTCACTGATGATGTTCAGTGATGATCCTGGCTTAAAACTTTCTTCTCCTCTTGTCCTCACTTGGCTTCCACCTACTTGTGTCCCCACCCTTGGCTGCACCCATACAACTGTTGGTGCAGCTTCTCTGCGAGGCAAATCTCACCTAGCCCAGCCGAAAACAAACTGGGAACACTTTTTTCCTGTGACAATTTCCTTGCTTAAAGCAATTAAGACCAAATGTCTGAAAGCCAGCATCATTTAGGCAGAGGCTGTTAGCCTATCTGATACTCACATCAGCTGGATTTGAATACAAGCTTTTCTTAATTCTGATAAAGGCTCACATTTACAAATCAGTCTCTGTGCTGCAGGTAATTAATATCATGTATTACTTCTTATGGTAAGTAGCTGGCGTCTATATAGGGAGGTTATTCTTTTTTATGGTGTATTAAGCTATCTGAACAAGTAGAATCTTCCTTTTTTGCGGTGCATCAATGGCAAAGCTACAATTAACCTGTAGGACCAAGATCTTTCCTGAATTTTTGAACAGCTTCATAGCCCCAAACTTATTTTCCTCCATCATATTGTCTACCACTGCAATCAAAAGGAATTCTCTTTTCAAGAAACACTGGTGCAGACTGAACACTGAATTGCTGTGTTTGCCAATAAACCATTTTTCAAATAACACTTAGAATCCATTTTCTGTTTTTTTTAAATCTCTTAAATCATTCATAAAATCTAACAAAAATAGTACAAATTTGTTTTCTATTAAAAGCTAAGTACAAATACCCTTTTCCTTTTTTCTTTTTAAATCATGTTTGTACATTTTGCAGTTGTTTTTCTATCTTTCATTCTTGTGCATCCTGACTGTTATTAATAATCAATAAACCCAGCAGATTTTGCTTTCTCATCAAATATATCCTTTGCTAAAACATATGTAGACCAAAATAATCATCAGTGTGTACAACTCCTTATTTAATAACACTTTAAGACTTGCTAAGCTTTATTTTAGCTCATCACCTAAGTCAGATCACAGATTTCTCTTTAGATAAAGATGACTCAGAATTGTTTCTGAATTCTAATATGGGACAATGGTCGTATCTGTTACCATAAATAATATAGATCTCAATTAAGTTGATACAAATCAAAGATCAAATTCAATTTTCAGGATATTTGTAAGCATTTTGGGGAGGGAAGCTGATGAACCATTATTGTGATTCATCTGGCTGAAATCAAAGCTGTTTTTCATGTTTAATGACATTTTAAAGATTTTGAGGGGCTACTTCAAGAACATAGCATCAAGTATCTGCAGACTTTTTGCGTTGTCATGGGTTGAGAGTGACTGGTTACAGGGCAAAAAAATTTTTGTGGATTTGTTAAATGTTTAAAGGAAGCAGATAAAATGCAGATGTTTCTTCACCGTAAAATCAGTGACCATGCCTGGGTCATTAGTAGGGTCTGAATTTTTTAGATATACACTCATGCACAAATCTCTGCTGCTTTAATGAACTGTATAAGTGGAAACAAATTTTGCAGCAATAAGCTGTTCTGCCTGAATGATGTAAATTCAGCAAATTCATAAATATTTAAAAACTGGTCCTTATAATGGGAGGTATGTGGGAACTATAGCTCCTGTTGGTCCAACAAGCTCTGCCTAAAGAGCAGAGCTGATGCTAAACACTTGTGCTCAAACTTGACTCCAGCTGTCATTCACTGGAGCTGTGTGCATTTGTTTGAGGAATTCAGGTTCTGATTAAGGTATACAATTATAATGAGCAGATGTACCACATTTTGGTACTTAGAACATCGTTGGGGGGCAATCTTAAACCTAATTTGATCAAGTCTAAATTAATGCCAAATTCCCTTATCTGTTCTCAGAATTGGCCCAAACAGCTGGACCATAGAGGATTTCTTTATCAAATCTGCACATTTAGGCTGCCGTCTTAGCAGCCAGAGGCTAACTTCTGGCTTGATGCTGGCCAAAGTGTGGTTAACCTCACAGACATGTAACATTCCAGCAACAAGAGTTTGTTTCTACCCACCGTTGCCACTAACCAAATGCTAACATTTTACTTTGGAGAGCACAATATTATTCAAGCTGTCTTGCAGTACTCAGAATATTTGTACCATTACAAACTGAAGACAAACTGATTTGTTCATTACACCTTAAATGCAATTGCCAAATATTCTCTCCCCAAATTAAATGGTGTATATACTGAGGATAAGCTAACCCAGCCTTTGTGTGTAGGTAGGCAGCCAGATACTAGCACAAAAACCTGACTTCCTTCTGAGCAAAACCTGCTATTTTTTAAAGCTCTATGTGAAGGGAAAAAAAAAAGCCTTTTTTTTTTTTTTTTTTTTCTGAATGACTGGGGTCTTTCAGAGTGACCAGAGATGCATTCGGAGAGCTCGTGTTGGAAGGGCGCAGGCTGGGCCATCATGGTAAATATTCTGGGAAAAGGCAGTGCAGTGCCAGGAGGCACAAAAGGGACATTGATTCTCCTCTCCCTCTCAGAGGTGGTCTGTGATTTCTTTCCTCCTAGCTAGCTCTGAAAATACCAAACCATTCCTGGAGCTAACATGGGTAGGCAAGGTAAGAGAACCTGAGCAGTAGAAATACCTGAGCAGAGAAGGGATCATGGGGGAAGAAAAAGCCTGTGTTACATTTACCCTTTGCCTTCTGTGCTGTTCTCTCTTATCTTGTGGAATGCTTTAATGACTTCTCCCAGAGCAAAAGGGATGCCTTATTGACAGTCCCAGAGAAGCCTTCTTTACTGGTGTTTCCTGTAGCACACACTATCTATCTTACATAAGTCACTTATTTTCTACTGTTGTAATAGAAAAATCAATTTCTGTGGACTGGAACTTGATCTTTTAATGGGAATGTTGTTGTATATCAGCTAGCCTTGCAAGGCATTTCAAACATTTCATCTTTTCACCCAGGAAAAACAACTTCCTTCAGCAATTCTCAGACTTCTTTGAACTTTGCACAGGAAACCACCTGGAAATGTATGATAAAATACACAGCTGAAGCAGTGGAAAAAGCAAAGCCTGTCACACAGCCTCATATAGCCTAATATAAACTGAAAATTCCATCCATGGACAGTAAGCACGCCTTTTTTTTTTCCCAGGGTGTTAGGCTCAGTTTAGACCAACTCACTTGTGATTTCACCTTTCACTAGTTACCACATGTAACTGCTTTTGCTCACCGCACACAAAGTCACACAGACCTGCCACTTATTCAGTAATATGCATGTATTTATGGTTTGTGCTGGATAAAGCTGAGACCTAGCAGGGTTGAGGCTTACAAAGCTTGCATTCAGAGTCCCATTCAGGCACTCTCTGCTCTGTGCTGCTTTGAACTTCTGTGTGTGATTCCAGTCATCCTGCTCTCAGGGGTTGTCCCACATTCGGGAGCGTCGTCTTGCTCAGGCCCTTTGGGAATGGTTTGTGTTTGCACTGTGTAAGGCTCACACCTTCTCCATGAAAGCCAACAGCCAACCTGGATTCAGGCCATAAGGAACATGGTGACTGTCTTTGACTGTGTTTTCTCTAATGCATAAACATTTCTCTTCTTTTGGCTTTCTCCTTTTATTTTTTGCCTGAGAAGGTACAAAGTGTGGTCAGATATCCCTCTGTATTAGGGCTATCCAAACATGAGATGCACAAGATTTTCACACTTGAACTTTAGCGGTGAGGGCTACGTTAAGAGACAGGCAACAAGGTGTTGCTCAGACAAAACACTCTAGAGCATCTGAACCCCAAATGTTTGCACACATGGTCCCCAGGGTCTGCCAGTGCCAACACCTCTGGGTCACCCTTGTTCCTGGATGTGCACCAAGCCCAATTCTGAGCTGGGGGGAGCCAAGGCACCCCTGGATTGCCATGGCTATCACCACCCCATGAACCCTCCTTCTCCTCTCCGAGGTATGTGGAATGTTTTGCGGCTTTCAGCTGTGGGAGAGTTTGGTGTGTAGTTCATAGGCTCACTTGAAGGTTGGGCTTGAGCTTTAATCTAGTTACATGCTTTTTTTTTTAAATATCTTCCTTCTGGACCGTTTCCAGCTCTGCCAGTTTATGTAAATAAGACCCAAATGCAACACATCTGAATGTCAGCAGAGGGGCCCGCATGTACGACAGCCTTGGCACGGAATGCCAGCCCGGATGACCCTTCATCCAGACAACCCTGAATTTGGCAGCTGATCTGCTGAACGCTGCTCCAAGCTGAAGCATCTGCTTTGGCTGCATTAGCAGTGAAAGTTTTCACAGCTGCCAGACTGGGCTCCATTTACTCTGATTTTACATGCTTTTTAGGAGCTGGCCTAGCTTGGAACAGCACATAACTTTAACATTAGACTTATAAAATGAGCCTTTGATGCTTTGGTGCTCCATCTGTATACTCTCCCCTCAACAAGGAAGAGTTGAACAGGAAGCATTGGCTGATGGGCAGTATTACTGAGTGAGTAATTTTAGTTGCTCTGTCCGATTCATAATGTTTCCGAATGGAAGAGGCAAGGTACTGACATTCACAGCAGAGAACTGAATCAGAAGATATGTATGTCACATTAAAAAATAGAGCTACGTCTCGCTTTCCCAGAGGCAGAGACAGTTGTACATGTCGGCTAGTTCTGCTCAGAACAAACCATAAGTTGCCAGACAGAATATGAACACGGCACTTAAAATTCTGTAGGGCAGAACTACCGTGGTGAATGTAGGAATACATCACTTGTAAGTAATTTCAGAACTGTACAATTCTTGCAGTTAATGGTACAATCCTGTTATTTTTTGTGATAGGTACATTAAAGTAGACACCAAAGATGCCATGACTAATTGTATGTTTGCCATCTGTTTGCAATATCTCCATGTGAATTCATTAGCAAGGGTCTGAGAGTCCTCTGTCTACAGTCTTCCATGAAAGTAATACTGATTGGCAGTGACACAGTATTAAATTGCTCCCCCTTCTAATATGGCCCTTTTGACAAAAGATTAGCCCTGCCACCTGTCCCTTTGGCTGGTGATTACTTTTCTCATGTATTCCTCTTCTGAGCTGAAAATAAATAGAAGGACATTTTACCAGTGTCATTCATTGTTTACTGATCCTAAGAGCACAAAGATGGTCCTCGCTGTTGCCAGCGTCCCACTCTGACACTACTGTTCTCTTGAGGAGAACTGAAGACAGAAAAGACTTTCAGTGAGACGTTAATGTTCCTGCCAGCCTGTTCTGAATGGGTCTCTTACTCTGAAACCGCTTACTGCTTTATATGAAAGGCAAACAAGAAAACATTCAGTGCTGAAGCTGCTTTGAGCAGACACCTGCGATCTCCTGGTTTCCGGATGAGTTTGATTGCTCTGAATAGCTTCACGTGTAAGCGCTTGCGGTCTTCAATCTGATGTTCTGCAAATATCCTGTGATACTGATTTACGGCCTGCTACTCTGGCAAATATATATTGCTGCTGCCATATATTTCCAGAAAATGAAAAAAGGTGAAAACCACAAACAAAGCAGGTTCATTAACCTTCCCAACACCCTTCCCCCAAACTCACCCTCAACTGAAATCTTTGATGGCTTTCACAAATATTTTTTGATGTATTTCTTCACCTCTAATCAGATGGAAAAAGTGTTTGGTATTTTTAATCATGGCTCTGAAACCAAGCTTTTATTTTTTTCTTATCTTCTTTATTTTCATAAGGACCCTGTTGATTTTCCTCTCTCTTCGGGATCATGTGAAATTTGGCTAGTGATGAAACAACCAAACGGGCCCCACTGAAAACTTGCAGAATGTGCAGACCTAACCTCAGGGGGCTGATAGGTCTCTGGAGGAGCTGCAGACTAACCACTATTCACTCACATCGAGAAACCATGCTAATTTCAGTATGTGCAGTTACCTACTAAGTGTATGGAACTGTGAGGGATCTCTGTAGTAGAAAGGGAGTTTAAAATATTTTGTTTGTACATCAGTATGGTCATGTAACTGACAATGTGGAGCTCAGGAGGAAGACCATTTGTCTTTGAAAAGGCTGACTTCTGAAACTGCTTTTGCAGAAGAAGAGGTCACAGTCCTGAATGAAGTCTAGGAGGAGAGCAAGGCTGTGGGGAGCTGTGAACATGAAAAGTCTACCTCCCGAGTGCTCTCTGCAGGAGGCACCTGGCTTGGGGTCCCAGCTGAGGTTCTGCTTAATAACTCATCTGGGTGCCAAAAAGCTGTTTCGTGACATTCTTGGCTTAAGCATTGCAAAAGCAGTGGAACATTTTTACTAAACAGAGCCTTTATTCTAAATCATTGCTTTCTGGGTGAACCTCCACCCTCCACCCCAAAATTGAGAGTAATATAAAAATGCTAAAACTTCAGCATTCAGTCAGGCACAGTTTTGTCCTAAACCTCTTTGGCTGCCTCCAAAGTCTCCTCATATATATGTTAGCAAATAGTTGCACTTTTGTATCAACAGTAATCTGCCATGTCCTCTGACCATCACGGATGAGCTCATGTTACAACGAGCACGCCTCCAAAAACTACTTAAAGATCAGCTAATTATTCTTGTGTTACTTCTAACACTAATACTTGGGAGACTTAAAAACATTCACTAAATGGAACTTGCCCAATCTGCAGCTGGGAAAAACGGGACGTATTATTCTTCTGGAAAAGCAATAAAACCTTGGACACTCTTCAGCCGTATTTTTGTGAAGGATGGATCAACTGTTCTGTGTTCAGTTAAGAATTCTAGACATGCTCATGAAGTCACTCCTGATAAGCAGCACATAAACTACTACTTACTTGGCTAAACAATTGTTGGCTTACAGACCAGTCTTGTGACCTGTCATTTTTTGCGTGTATGTGTCCGAGACACTTTCTAGTAGTAAATCTTTTCCCATTTCCTTTTATATTTTTTCTCATTCCTTCTGAATGCTCTGTCTGTGCAACTAATGATGAGGACAAGGAGAAGGCATGAAGCATCTTTTGGTCCTGTCAGGGAGAACAAGAAATGAACATACAGCATTGGATCATTTAATAAGTTAACGAGACAGATGGAATTGACTTCCCCAGGATGACCCAGAACAGGAAGGTGCTGAACTATAATTTGCAGGTCAATACTAGACTTCTTCTGAACCAGCATTTTGTCTTTTGTATTCATATCTTCGTTTTTTTTCCACACTGAATTTTGTACTCTTAGAAGAGCAACTGCACAGCAACATTTTAACAATTTCATACTGATTTGTGGGTTAAAAAGTTATAATTAGTCAGATAAAATATGTTATCAATTTACCTTTATTTCCCAGCTGGCCCACCTGTCATTTTTAATTATTCTTTTCAGAATCCTGGTGATGATGTCATCCCCCTAAGTTTCCCCAAAGCTCCCCAGTGTTCATTTCAAATGATTAACGAAGGTATGAAAACTATGAGTGCTTCCAAATCAAATATGTGGATAAAGGTAAGCACTGCAAAGGAAAAGATGATTAAAATAAAGAATTGTGTGTTTCCTTGAAATTCACCAGCTTGTTGATACTGCAGCCATTCAGATCTCAGTGAACTGTTGTGCAATCCACTGAATGCGTTTTCTATGGGGGAAACATATCTAGACAAAACTGACTGTTAGACCTACTTGAATTTTATTTTACAGCTGTGGGTTTCACATACTTGTGACATTAAAAGGACAAAAATGGGCTCTGTCCTAAATTGATAGGTCTAGCAAATCCATACATCAATTGTCCTGAAAAGTGTGGGCCCTGACACTTATTTCATTCTGAATGTGGGTTTTTAACAAAGAAAATTGAATAAATCAATATTCTGATTATTTAGCTTGCGTTAGGAAGCTGAAAGGTAGGCTATTGCAAACGCTGTGTATGAATAAGCACTCGGGAGTCTGATTTGTCAGGAGAGAAAGTGCAGTGCTTTTTATTAACTGAGTAAGCATTGTGTTTAGCTGGGCTTTGCCAAGGCCTCTGGAAATGTCTAATTTGTATGGAAGTAGGCTCAGATGCTTAACTGTTGAGGTAGCATAATGTTTTACATTCTAACACAACATGGCCTTAAAACAGACATTCCGATTCTAAACTTTGTTTCTGTCCCCTCAGTGAACACACTTCAAATGAAGCAAAATTATTGAATTCACAGGAAGAATGGAAACCTGGAAATTATTATTCCTTTAGCAGATGGGGAAACATCAGATTGCTCCACAATTTCTATCAAACACACCATGCAATTTTTCTACATGAAATTTATACTTTTACAGCAAGAGTTTATAAGACTTTTTATTAATATATCACAATGTTCATCAACAAGGTGAACAAAGGCAGGGTTCAGGAAAAGCCTTAAGTGGTAAAAGCATCATTTTTTAGAACAAGAGTATCTGAGTCCAAAACAATCACTCAAAAGAGTCTGTTCAGCAGCTATCTAGCAGTAAAGCATATTCAGTTCTGTATATGTCTGGGGAGGGATTAATCAGAACATACCTACATTGTGGGTAACTACATCCAAGCCAGGTTGTCTTCAGTCAGTGGAAAGAAATGAAGTTTTTTTCAGGACATGATTCATTTCCTGAAGTAGGTGCTAAAAGAAGTAAATGATACAATGAAAAAAAATCCTAATGAAATCAGGTAAATGCAGTGGACAATTTATCATCCTAAAGTACTGAGTGCCTAAAAATGTCAATTTCTCTGCAATAGCCTTCAAGGGTCTCAAGAGATTAATTCTTTTGGTAAAAATATCCATTTTCCCTACAATTTTGTGCAGGTTTGAATGGGTCTGATTTGACCAGCTAAGTAATTGCATCCCCAGTCATCCGAAGTGACATCCTGAAAACAGTTTTGTCCTACTAAAATCTCTTGAGGGGTCTTGTCTTGTTGTTTCCAGAGATTCATGCATCAAAATAACAAAATATCATCATGGTCACTTTCTCTTGAGATGGTCATGATGATGTTATGTGATGTTTGTCTAAGAATGCTGAGTTGAGACTGCTTGCTCAGAAGGGAGAGGAAGGACTTTCATGCTTTCCTTAGAATAAGTTCAAACCCACATTTTCACACTTCCAAGCATGCCTAACCGCAAAGCCATAGGAAAATGAGTGGCATATAACGTTGTTAATGACACTAGGTGATTTTCAAAAGCAAGGAATCAGAGGATCAATAATCCAGGGAGGTGAAAGGAGAAAAATATACATGTGTACCTGGTTGCTCACGTTACCTAGACAGCAGGGTGAGGTGAAGACCTAGTTTCCAAACTCCGTTCAAAGAAATGTTTGATTTTTGTCACTTGTTTCTCTCTGATTAAAATGTGCAAATAGGCACTGGAGCAGACACCTCCACTCCTGGGTGAGTTTCCTAACCATGGGCTGTTTCATGCTTTTGAGTGTTTCATAAACACCACTTAAAGGGTAAATAGCAAAACAGGCTCTTTCTTTTAAAAGTAGCAACTGCCTGCTTACTGAGGCTAAAAGAGTGAGCCAAAAGTGTATTGGCTGTGCTTTGTTTAGGAGTTACATTTGCTGGGATAGCCTCGGCTAATGGCTCAACACCCACCCAGACGCTCTCCTCACTGAGACAGAGAGAAAAAAATAGGATGAGAGAGCGGGTGGGTCAAGACACAGAGCTCCAGCACTTGGAGCACCAGCTCACTGTCCTCACTCTCTCCAGTGGGGACTTGCAAACCTTCTTCTCACACCTCTCCCCCTCATTCCTCCATCTGTCCAGTGTTTTGCCCTTTCTTAGCCAGGCTTTCCCCAAGGTGTTCACCCACAGCTGCGGGTTTCAGCTGTGCCCCACAGCCAGGCTTTTGGAGACATTGGAACCGACTGTGTCTGGCATGAGGCAGTCCTGGCCTCTCCCGACTGCCAAGACCTGGACTTCTACAACTAGTACATCACAGAATAACTTTTTATATTGAAGTTTTATCTCTCCAGACATGGCAGAAATGGTTTCATACAGTTTATAGACACTTGTGCAAAAAAAAGTCTGATTTTTTTTTTTATTTCTGTGAAAAGTGACAGTAGTGTTTCTGAAATGCATATCAAATTTTAAAACTCTTGGACTGGAAATGTTTTTGGAGTTCCCTTCATGTAGGTATGAAGTGCTGCTGCTGTCTTTCCTGGACCTTCATCAACCAGAGCTAGAGGTCTGTCCTATGAAATACATTGTTGATGGCCTGTTTAATACAGCAGTAAATTTAAATTGTGGCCCACTGGCCAAACTAGGCACAACCCGTTGTGCCATTCAGTATCATCTCTATTTTCTACCATATAAATATGTGATAAATAATTGGAAAGCACCAGGATTTGTATCAGATTTTTACTCGGCAAGCTTTAGGTTGGCAGACCTGGCAAGCCACCTCTTCATCTTTTGAATGTGACTAGTATGAGTTACAGTACCAACAAATGTCCCAAGCCAACAGAGTGTCATCAAAGTCTCACCCAAACAATGTTCTCACAGGAATTTTGCATCAATTTTTAACAAGGATGGAGAGTATGATCCTTAGAAATGAGGTCAAGAAGTTGAGAAGGGGAGATTTTTATTTTATTTTATTTTATTTTATTTTATTTTATTTTATTTTATTTTATTTTATTTTATTTTATTTTATTTTTGTCCGAAGCTTCTAGTAGTTTTTGCAGGAGAGAAGGATTACCTAATTGGAGACCTGAAGGTGATTTCCATTTCCTTGCTCCCCCACACGCATGTGTGACTTTTGGCAAACCAGCACGTTATGAAATCCAAACATTCACCTGCAGGTTGAAACCAGACACTGAGTGTGTCTGCCACCTCTCATCCATCTGTGTTACGGGCCGCAGAGACCAGCAGCATGGGTAAGTATTGGATCAAGCATGTCACCGCATTAGAGAACAAGGTCTTTGCTAATAAGTAAGTAGCTTCCTGTCTGATTTGTGCGAGCAGAGGGAAGTCACACGGGTGTGATCAAGGACAAGTTTGACCAGCTATTCCTACGCAGTGTATTTCACACAGCACACATGTACTAGGGTCCTGCAGCACACTGTGTTGTCCACTGGACCTGCCTTCCTAACATGGTTTATTTTCACCCCTTTGAAATGTCTGTGTAAATTGTGTAAAATAACAAGGTACAAGCTGAAAATGTTTTTTCATTCAAAGATCATAGGAGAACCCCTGGAAAATAAAAAAAAAAGGTGTTTTAAAGCTGATAGACATGCACCCTCACCATCCAGTTGTCCCAATGTGTGTGTTTTTTTGCTGACACACAGAACAGCAGCTATCTGCCCTGTTATATCAGAGAGAGAGCGCTGATAAATGGTAAATGATTTTATAAAAAGCAAATTAAAAGCCTTATCATGCTCCATAGCAAAAAAAAATATGAAAGCAGTCATTGACATGGGCCTCAGTGGGTTGTGTGTTCGTTATTCTACTTTGCGTCTGTTGAGCCGGAATAGTTCAGTGACAAGTTTCCTATCAGGAAGAGTCATGGAAGCAGGGAACTGCAGAACTGTTGCAGAAAGCAAATACCGCCTTTGTGACCAGGACTGTATGTTTCTAAGTTATGATAATTCAACAGAAAAGAAACAATAAAAACTAATCAGAGCTGAAATACCTGGGTAGTATCATGTGACAAAACAAAGGTGTTGGAAGCTGTAAGATCTGGACGTGACTCTGAGAGGAAGGAGAAGACAAGATGAAGGAAAAGGCATACTCCCCTCTTCTGCCTTAGATGGGAAGAATGGGATGGGGGGAGCTGCACCCCAGACATGTGACTTGATTTTGGTTTTCTGGTAATTGGTGGACAATAACTTTGAAGGATGAGGCTAGAACCTCTGCTACATCTCTTGTGTAACAGTATCTGCACAGGCACTCACCTGCAATGCCAGCCCATAGTGGGTGAATACCTCCCAACAATCTGCTGGAGGAAAACAAAACGTAAAAAGCAGGTAGATTTACCAAGCAGATTATTCATTGTGAATTATTCACACGGTTTTACTAACAGTCATCTGGAAAAAGTTAGCAAATGAAGGAGAGTGATTGAAGTGAGTAATAAATATAAATCAATCCAAGAGACATCTAAGGTTACTTGTTGGTTGTGGAGAAGGATGGGATTGATTGAGTAAATACAGGGAAAAAAAAGCAGAAAAGTAGAATAAGATAAACAAAGATGGGGTGGCACATTTGTCTATATGGTGTTTTCTGTTCCAAAATGTCTTACAGTTGCACTGGTGGCAGTTCATTCAGTAGAGTTTTGCTGATTGTTACTATTTTACACACACGGTGTGAAACTAAGAGAATGTCCTCCGTTACTCCACTTTTCCTGGAGATTGACTGCTTTAATTTAGAAGTCAATAAACACCATGCATGCTCACAGCATCCCAACCCAGATCTATTGGAAATTGGCATACTTGAACTTCCTCCCACTGGGAAACTGAGGTTTGGCTTTCAAAATTCATATTTTTTATGTCCTTGCTAGTTCTATTTTATTAAAACAAAATATGTGATTCCCGCCGCCATGGTCTCTAAAAGCTGCTTTTGTTGAGGGAAAATTAATGTTAAAGGAAAAGTCGTATTCTGTTACAGGCAAGGGCAGCTTTCTGATAGCAGTTGAAAATGTGTTAATTAAAATGTTGCTTTTACTTTACCTTGACTGTCACACAAGCCTTATCTCCAGCTCATGGGGGCTCTCGATGGTTTCATCTGGGCATTTGGCTTCCTTTTGTTTTTCATTCTATTATTTCCACTTAAGTATTTACAGCTTGAGCCCAAGCCCATGAAACTCTGTGGTAACACTCCTGCGGAGCCTCATAGACTTTCCAGCCTTGGAATAGAGCCTTGCTCATAAAAAAAAAAAAAAAAAAAAAGAAAAAAAAAAAAATGAGCTTGTGGGTTTGTATGATTGTTATCTTCCAGGGATATACATGCAACTCTATAAATAGGAGTCTCTTAGCTGCCAGTTTGATTAATGCATGTCATTGAGGTTACATGGCATTCTACCCCCTCAAGTCATCTTTAGCCGCAATAAAGTGCCTGCAGGCCAGAAAATGCCCTCTGACACCTGTGTAAGCTCTGGAGTCTGATGGATTGAAATCTAGGAAACAGTTCCTTCTAATGCTTTACAAGAAAGAATATAACCCATGTTACTGATTCTGAAGGGCTGAGGGGAATTGGGACCCTTAAGAACATCTTGGTTACTACAGCTTGCAAGAGCAAACCAAGCAGTGTATAAATTAGTATGGTTTTAGTCACTTTATGTTCCTTCCAGATTCTTTCATACCATTTAGGCAATATTTGTCTCGAGACAAATTCTTCTAAAAGACACCCATGCTAATAGCATCACCATCTTCAGAAAATCATTGTAGGCTAAGCTATTCTAGCACTGCTCTGCATTTTGCATCTTTGAGAGTTTTTCAGGGGGAAGCATGATATTTAATTCAAATAAAAAAATAGGCACTGGTTCACATAATAGATTCAGGTTAATTTTATTTTTCAGGGAAGGTGTGTGTCAAACTTATCTGTTAAGCTAGAAAATGTGTATTATTTTTGCCTTTTAAATGTAAGTAGGAACAAAAGATTTTCAAATAAAAGGAAATGAAGTCCTCGATCATCCATCCAAGCTTTTTATTCCTGTTGTTTCTCAGATTGCTAACACTTTAGACTTATGAATGCACTTTAGAAGGCTTGCATTTTGTTTAGTTTTCCTTCACTGATTGCTGTATGAAGATGCAACACTATGGTGCTGATAAATGACTGGTCTATTTCCTCTCCTTAGTCAGCAATCATTGACTCCAGTTGTAAATCAAACAACAGATACAGACATTCAATTCTTAGAAGTGTCACACTAACCATATCTGTGCTAAACTGTGCCTGTCTCTAGTGGAAGGAGTCAGAGTTCAGGAGCAGGCTCAGCGGCAAGATTTCTTTCTGGTCTTGCAGCATCTTCAGGTGCCTCCTCAAAACTGTCAGAGCCATAATAGATTGTAGGGCATTTTGGGAAACTTCAGGCCACCGAAGCTATGCTGTGGGTCTCCTGGGCAAGGATAGCAGGAGAAGTATGGAAACATTTGTCCATGTCCAATTTCAATCAGATACAGTATTTGGAGCAGAGACTATCCTCCTGTCTGGTATTTTACAATAAGTTCAGTGTTCTTGCAGTTACAGCTGGAGCGCTTTGATTAGTACCAGCATGCAAGTGATCGGTGTAAAAATAATACAAATATTGGAAACACAGTATGCGTGTGATGTTTAATCAGGTGTGATGACAGAAGACAGAAGAAATTTCATACTATTACTCAGTAGATTCAAGCATGCACCCTGGTAAAAGAACTGTTTGGTTGGAGGTAATTTTGCTTGAAAATCCCCAAAGTAGATGAATTAGTTGGTTAGCGTTTTCTTGGCTGTTTTTAAGAAGGGCTGTTCTGGACAAATCTGAATGAAAAACAGTAGGGGCAGGAGGATCTGGGATGGTTCTGCTGAAACCATCCAACAAAAGGCTAGGAGGCATCAGAAGAATCAGTAAATATTTTTCTTCATTTCTGTCTGGCCTCCTGTGTTTGTGGTTGCTACCTTCTCAGCGACTCTCTGGGTAACAGTAATTGGAGCCAGGGGATTGTTTGGTTCAATGCCGAAAACAGGTTTTAGAAGCTATAAATACCGATTAGTAGCTGACCCGTTAAAAATCTAAGGGGCATGTCAGATTCTTTTAGTTTTGTAAAAGAAATCTTTTATTAAAAGAAATACTATATGTATATGTGTTTGTATATGTTGAGGTTTTCATACAGTTCTCTGTTTTGATGAGAGTAGCTGTTCTCACTTTGTGAAGCATTTTCAGCACAGCCAGCTAACCTGTCAGGTATTTGCCCCATTTGAGCCTGGAAACTATATTTGTATTCCAAGAGAAACTTGCTCTGAGAAAACTGGCTAAACATAGAGCATCAAGGCACGGACACAGTCTCCAAGGTGCTGTGCTGTATACAGATCTCTCTGGGGGAAGATGCAAAATGAAACAATACGTAAGAGATATGAAGTCACATTATTTAACACATATTGGAAGGCACTCAAAGACTGTAGCAACTGTCATCGTTGAAGGACCAACTTGACTTATATGGGGCAGAGTCAATGACACTCTGGGCACAGACAAAGGGTGCCACAGACATCAAGAAGATATTTGTGCAATTTGAGCTACAAAGACAAGACTTGGCACCATTGGAAAGGATTAAATATATAAAAAAAAAAGCCCAAACCCAATTTTAGAGTGTTCTCTAAACCAATGGCCAGGGATGAATAAACACGTCCTGCTGTTGAAAGCCTGAGCTGGGTAATGTATTGGGATACACACAGACTTCAGACAGCAGTCCCCAGGCAGCTGAGTTGTGATCACACGGACACGCTCAGTCCTGGAAGCTGGCAGATGAAATCAGTGACTCCAGCCATTGCTCATGGTAGCTCAGCACATTCCCTGCTGACCTGGCTGAAAGAGCGCTTTTATGAAACACAACTGATTAAAGAAACAAATGATGTAAAATGAAATGTCATCATGGATACAGGGTTTAGGGCTATACAAACAACTGTGGATTGAAATCATTAGACTCTCTCTGTTCTGGAATGGTTCAATATTTTTAGAGGATTAAAATGCCTTTTCTACCCTTTGGTCTCCTGTACTTATTTGTATGTCAACATAAGTATTTGTCAGTGTTTTTCATACTCTCCTAAGTCAGGAAATCTGTGAATTCATCATATAAAGGGACTGAGGCTTAATGCCCGGGCCTGCTAGTCCTGGATCAAAGGTTTTGATATATTATTCTTAACTTCTTTTATTTGGAAAAATGTAGCAAATACCTCTAGCAGACAGCATGGATCTGGTCCAGAATCCACTGAAGTTATTTAAAATACTCTGATCAAGTTCCATGAGTTTTGGTTCAGGTCCTGTGGCTCCAATCCAACACCGCACTTGAACTCATATGTAATTGCTCAGGAGCTTAACTTTACATATAAGTACCAGTGCTTTACCAGATTGACACGTTCATATCAGCTGGTATAAGTAGACTGGCTTTGCATAACTGCTCAGCTGGTATTCGCTGGTTAATTTACTTGTTTGTGAAGTCTGAAATGGGATTTTTCATGTGCTGTGTTAGTAAGTAGCCCTCTAGCCAATAAATCTCAAATCTTTTCTATAATAAGCCATGTGGCATCGTCACAAAAACATAAGGCATGGTTGTAAGGCATGCTTCCCATTGAGGGCTGGGACACTAGAAAAAGCCATGAAAGTAAACAGCAAGTAGTATAGGCAGGCAAAAAAAAAAAAGTGTTTGCAGTTGGACTGCTAAAAAGTAATAGTTTTAAGAATCAAGCACAGTTTTATGAATGTATTTGGGGACAGTGGCAAGATTGTGTTCTGTCAACTGGCAGCGCTGGCTGAGTTTCTTCTCTCTTGTTTTCCCTGTTACACTTTGATCTTGGCTGGCTATAAACTGTATTTAGGGACAAAAGACCTCCTCGGTACTTCCAGTAAAAATGATGATAGTTGCCTCATTCACTGTAAGGGTCCGTTGCTGCCTTCAGTAGGGTGCAAAGAAAGATTACAAACTTGTGTTGAGCATAGCTGATCACCAGATAGTAATCCAAGATAATTACAATGTACTGGGTGAATAGCTCACAGCCACTTCTAAATCTGGTTCTTGGTGACATTTTCTTTAAGAGATTGCCATCAGACCTCAGGAGCAGCAGTTGTTCATACTTACGCGGGAAGTCCCTCTGCGGTGTCATGCCTGGATTTGGCACTAGGGATGAACTCGAAACTGCTGGACTGTAATTCGTTAGCCACTGCGGGAGAGATTTTCAAAACACAAATTACTGCAAACATTACATCTGTTTCTCTTTAGGTTTACCTGAAGGTGTCATTGCAGTTTCCTGACAAGAGGAGTTTAACACAGAGAGCCTGGTGAGACTGCAACCAAACCGATACTCTGGCTGACACCGGCAGGTGCTAATCTCCAGGATGCAGTTACAACTGGGAATCTTTCCACAGGGAGGTATCACTAGCTCTTTGCTAGAGGCTGATAAACGGGACTGTTCTTTTCTATGGAGGACTGTAAAATATGTTGAGAATGTCAAGTTGGGTTGTTCTAGAAATGTGGGCTAATTGGAAGCAAATAATACATTGTTATTCCTCTGTGTGTCCTAGTTCTCAGTGCAGTGGCATGAGGCGCCAACCTCAATCTTCGGGCAACTTCGCTGCTTTAAATGAGGTTACGCAAGATGTGCGTCTTCTGCTGACAATTTTTAGACTTGAGAAAACTATTTATTCTTTGAGACAGAGAGCTTAAAAAAAGTAATAGCAACATTTAATAGTATAATTACTTCACATTATTTTGTATTCCCTGACTTTGCTTAAATGAAACACGTTGCATGCTGAAATAATCTTGTAGGGAGGATTATTCAAACAAGATAAAGCCCCTGCTGAATGTAATGTCAGTTCTTTTTATGCATGCTGAGTAACCTGCTGTGCTCTGGCAGCTTTAAGACTGAGCCATATCGTGCTCGGATTGGAAGCATGCAAATGTCTGAGCTAACAGTATGAAATGTGGCCGAGCAGTTATTGCTTCAGGAATGTTAATTATTACTTTTATGTGGATAAGCTCTCCGGAGCTGCATCCATTTAAAATTCAACCACAGACACTATGCGCAAGTTTGATTCAGTCTCAGAGTTGTAATTTTTCTTTGTTTATATATTGGTAATGGTACCATGCTGGTGTCAACAGACTAAGGCCTTATGAAGCGAATGTAGAAATAAATATTATTGTTAAAGAAAGGATGAATCATTTGCAGTCAAGCAAAACTGCAGATTTGTCTAGCTGCAGAAAGCCGTGACTTGAGGCACTGGAGTACAGAGAAATAACGTCTAAATGTTAAATAAAAGAGAATTAACATGAATGCAATTGTATGAATGCAAGAGAATCAACATGAATGCACAATACCGTTAAAGAAAGGAAAACCAACAGAGTGCCAGAATACAAAGCCTGAGCTTCAGAAGAACATGTGCCAATCCAGCAGGTTTCCTTGAAGAAGAGTTGCAATTCCAGGTCCCCCAGGCTTCGTCATGACAGGTGGTTAGTGTTCGCAGCTCGTGTGGAGTCCCGGAGGTTTCCATAACAGAAAGCACAAGTGCCAATGAATCATTATGCCCTAAGTTTTCAAACACAGATTTTATTTGGGTGGCTTGGTGATTCAAGAGATGCAGATGAAACGAGGTCATTTTTCAAAATTTGGATCCAAACCTGCTATCTCACTTCTGTACATTGTGTGCTGCATCTGGGTGCACTCTCAGCACTTGTGGTTTACAAAGAGCTATTTCACTAACTCTGGTAAAGTTTCTGAAGGTGTTAGTGATGACCCTACTGTAAGTAAGCAAGCAAGCTGTACAGGGAAATAGGAAAAGGGAGCTAAGTAGAAAAGGAAAGTTTGACATACACTGGTGGGACTCCATGGAAGAGTTTCTTGAAACTGTTTTCCCAGTTTTCAACTTCCACACAAATCTCTGGGCCAGCTGCACATGTTTGCTCAGCAGGAATTGTTACTGACTTTGCACTGCCATTTAGCTGCAAATAAACCCAGGACACTGAAGCCAGGGAGACAGAAGTACAGACCAGCTAGACAGGACCCTTCTGAACTCGGACAAGAAGTTTGATTCCAGAAGCAGCTGAGAATGACACAGAAGCAAAACAGTTTTATGCCTATTAAAATGGAACCTAAAATAAAGGTGATAGCAATATTCCCAAGTAATCACCAATTAAATGATTAACCTCTAAAGCTACTAGTAATCTGTAACAGAAAGTCAAAGCTGAGCTTTTTTTAGAGGCATTTCAACAGCAAACTGCTCATGAATAGGTGAGCTGCGGTGTCACTCTGCAAAAACGCCTATGGTGAAATGAGAATTCTCTGATGCTGTTTGAGGCACAAGATTACTTGCAAGATGCAGTAACACTACACGCCTGTGCCCAATTTCACTCCTAATTGAATTTGCACTTTCCGTACTAGACCCCGGTGAAGGGAAGCATCTCTCCTCAGGAAAGCCCTTATAACATGTTTGAAGTTCTGTGAAAATTTAAAACATATGTCATAGTTGTCCAAAATAGATCTGGTTTAATAGCCTGAGCTCTGGTCTTTTTTCCGCATGGGCCATGTTCAGAGCACTTAAGGTATAACTCTGTTATACCTATGAGTAGTTTTGCGAATGCTCATTGTAAGATCATGACCCTGCTGGAACACAGAGTACTGAGAGCACAGGTAGGTCATTAAAAATAGATGTAGAGTAAGACCTTACTTAATGAGTTAAAATCAGGCCTTGAGCATGAGTTTGTGATAGTCACATGCTGAAAAATGATAAAAGAGTTTGTAGATGTCCATATATATATGTGTGTGTGTGTGCATATGTAGCTATAAATGCATGCATGCATGCATATGTAATATGTAATAATAAACTCAATTTTTATTTCTTCATTTTCAAAGTGCTAAGTTTTTAAGTAAAACTGTACCCTTCTATGTTTTATCCTTGAAACATCAGTCAAACTCTGATGGGCTCTCTGAGTTCCCAATACTCTACTTTTTTTGCAGAGATGCTGAAGTACTCTGCTGATTTTTTTGTGGCTGGGGTTGTCCTTGTTTGGACTTCAATACTTTCCTAGATTTCTTTATTTTCCTCGGGTCCAATTTTGGCTTCTTGAACTTAGGATCCGTATTGACTCTTCAATAAATTTCTCCTAAGTATGTCCAAGACACAGATTTTAACTGGATCCATATCCAAGTGGAAGTGGGCAAACTAAGAAGGCAGTTTGCTGGAATTATTACCTCCTAAATGCCAAATATATTCAGGTTACACATGAGTGAACTGTCACTTGTTCTGTAGACATTTTTGTGTGTTTCTGTTAAATAGCCTTAGATAAAAAGTAACTATATGAAGAAAATACACAGAGGGGAAGAAGAAAGCAAAGAGTTTTATCTCCTCTCTTGTAACACACTTTTTTATAGTAACCCGTTCAAACCATGGCAGGGCAATGGGTTTTTGCAAAACAAGCCTTTCATTTGCCCTTTTGCATTATTATGATAAAATATAAATTCCAGAAGGAGGAGAGCGTGGTTTCAGCAGAGTTAAAAAGAGCAGTGGGGGATTCTCAGACAGGCGTATGCACATTCTCAGGTCAGGAATGCTCTTTCGGAGAGCAGCAAGCTGTGAATGTGCAGCTGCAGGCTTCAGGGTCCTGAATAACCTACATTCAGAGACTGCAAAGTCATCAATATTTATGGACTGGTGGGATCATCCCTGGCATGCAACTACATCTGCCAGCTCTTCGTTGACTCCACATCCTTTTCCCTGCAAGCCTCAGGTTCTTATTTCCTGTGACTAGTAGGTTTGCACTTTGAAGCAGAGCTCCTCCAGTGAAACAGGGAAGACGCTTCCTGAGTCATACTGAGCAAGCATGTTAACCATCCGCACCGAGAAATACCCACTGCCGCAGATGTTGTGTGAGAAACGGGAGCTGCCACTTCTGACAGTTTCCCCTGGCCCTGCTTTGGTGGACGCAGTGTGCTTGCTCCGACTTCCTTCTCAGAATTGCTTCAGAGCAAAAGGCTCCCACACCCCGCCTTTTTGTCTTCAGGCAGAGCCTGCTGCAGGGCAGAAATGTCCATACAGATGTATTTTCTCTCAAAGGTGGACTCTATGACACAGAGAGCATTTGACTAGGTCCTGTGGCACCAGAGATAATCACATCCAACAGGCCGGTGTAATCCATCTCACACTCAGCCAATGAATGAATTTTTAATTTTCCAAATGAAGAAAAATGGAAGAGGAAAAAAAAAAAAAGATGTGACAAAATCTGCATAACTTCAACAAAGAACACTCCTTTAACAATCTGATCTGTTACTCTTGGGAGGTTTAAGTAGCAGATTTATTGTGGTTTAATTTTAAAACTAAGATCATCAAGAATGGCAACGCATTATTGATGTTTGTGAAATATAAAAACATAACATTTGTGTTGTTGCTTGCCTGAACTTGCATATTAAGTATGTATAAATGTAATTTGAATCACAGGCTATCCAAAGAGCACCGAGTCAGTAGTGGGAACTGTGTGCTACACCAGTCCTCTTTGATTCTAGAAACATTTACTTCACCTGATTGTACTTTTCTCACATTTTCCCATGAGTATTCAGGTGACAGAATTCTACTAGCATAGGTCCTCTGTACAGGGAGTTCTAGTCTTGCATATCAATAATTTTCAAAACTGTACTTTCAATGAATTTACGTTAAGTATTAATGTTCATTAATGTTATTTGACTAAGATTGCCTGGCCTAAAGTAAAAAACGCACCATTTGCCCAAATGCAACTCCCTAGCTCTATATTCTGTGCTTCTGGTTTACTCTGCATGAGAAATGTCACTGTCTGTAATGAGAAAAACAGTATTTCTTTAGCAGAAATTATTCTGTTCAAGTTATTCATGTGGTTTCTAAAAGTCATCAAAATGTCATTACTTGGGAATTATTCACGAATTTTTGGAATGATATAGAAGCAGAAGAGAAAAAATATCTCTATATTCCCTCATATTCACATGTCGGTTTTGATTTGGTGGTTTTGTTTTGGTTTTTATTGTCTGCATAGCACTATGATGTAACTTACTCTATCATTCAGAAGACACAAAGCCTGAAGGGAAGGAAATTTCTTTGTCTTCCCTGACAAATAAATCTCTGAATTTGAATTTATGTGATCCAGTGGATATACAGCATGGTACATCTTCAAAATCCTTCTGTTCAATTGAAGGTATATCATGCCAATTTAAATCTGTGCAAGTCCTGAGTTCATATGGAAGTCAGGAGACTTTTCTTATTACATCAAAGGGTGAAAATACCACTGTTTACATTTTTTCTTTCTTATGGGACATTTTAATGCAATGCACAAGGAGGCACATAAAATGAGCTTCAGATTTGATAGGGTAACATGCTGTATTTGAGTCAATACCACTGACCTGTTAGGCTTCAGAATTCTTGTTGAGTGACAGCTGGTTGAAGATGACAGCTGCTCTGCCCTCTTATGCCAAACTGGTATCTAAAGCACCGTAGTAACAAGGAAACAGCCTGGGTGGCACTGTCAAATATACTGATATACTCTGGCATGGTGCTGGCAAGGCTTTGGAGTCTCAAGAGGTATTTGACTAATATTATAGAATATTCTGGATCATCAATAATCTTCCTGCTGTATGTAGACAACTAAAGTGATGTTTGTCTCACAAACAAAATAATAATTGATGACTTATTTTTCCTAAGGTCTCTAAAAAAATTCAATTGAAAACGTAGTTGCCTGTAGACACTCAGGACCTGCCCTCTGTTCAGGAAGATACTTGCAGCGTGCAGCTTTAGCAGTGACCTGTTAAGGTGGTATTGCTGTGTGCCAGGTGGGAGAAAAGTCAAGCCGAATTCCTAGGAGCAGGGAAATGAGATATACCAATGAGGATGAGGGGGCAAGCAGCATTGTTGGAGGGGAAGCAGAGTGGAGTGTTGGTGGGATGGGAGACGACTCTAGAGCACGTGTGTGAGAGCAGATTGTCATCTCGGGTTAGGCTAAGACCCTACAGATTCATGGGCCATTCCTGCTAGAAGGTAAACAGCCTGACATGGTGCAGTGCACTGTGCTTCCTTTGAGTAAATGTGCCCTGCTCCTTTCTTTTTGCCATCCTAAGTAGACCAATGGGTATTCCTTGAAGCAAAAGCGTTCTTTAGACTCTTGTTCTGTTAAATAGATGAAATCATCAACAGCAAATGCCCTGAGGACAGGTCATAGTCATCAGCATCTCAGCAGTTCTTGTATGAATGCAAGAGGAAGAGGCTTGGAAGCACAGCCCAGTGTGCGGGAGGGAGGCCTTAACAAACAGAACGGTAGCTAAGGCTCCTTCTGGTAAATGTGGATACTGTGGGGTAAGATTCTTTTTGACAGCAAAGAGAATGGGATTTTCCACAGCCTGGGAATATGCTCATGTCTTATCTGAAACTCCATTTCCTGGCTAGTTTTGAATTTAACAAAACTGCAGTTTAAAAAAAAAAAAAACTACCAGAAGTATAACTAAATCACAGGGGACCATTTAAGAAGGGTAAAACTGGAACAGAACTGGATGTCTGTGCAGGGCAGGAATTCTTATTTTAGCTGAATTGTCCTTTATTAGCTAGATGTTTGTGGTACAAATGGTGTGGTTTGATGTCAAACTTATTTTTCTCTTCTACAATCTTCTCTTATGCCAAGTTCTAAGCATTTACTGTTTTAAATTTTCTTTCTCTAAGTCATGGCTTAGAAGTGACTTAAGCTCTCAGACAGAAATCTATAATTCTCATTGCAATATCCTCATGTCATTCATGCTGTCAGCTGTGCTGACTGACAGATGCCTACAAGGTAGAAGAATTCACAGTAGTATGGATTTGGGACTTTTAAAAAACCCTTACTATAATGCAATATACTGTGGTTAAAATTAATTTGCTTTTTTAAGGTAGAATTAAAAAGATCATTCACCTACTTTCTACATGCCAGATAGTGGAGGGCAAGACAATATTTTATTGGCTTCATCAATGGCATGAGAATTGGGATTCCTGGGATCCTCATTCCATATACCAAAGCTGTATGGTGAAATCTACAAGGAGAAAAAATGTCTTTCTGGCAGTATTCATTGAATTTATCACCAAAGCACGTTGGAATGCAATTGCATTTCCTACCTGCAGAGGGGAAGCTAAGGTAGCAGAAGATTTACTGACGAGCAAGCTATAATCTAAGGTAATAACTTCTAATATTCCTTTCTGGATTGGTAGGGGCTTCAGCAAAAGAAGCTGAGGGTACATGTGTTCAGTCAGACACCATTCCAGCAGCTAGCTAATTTTGCACAATTTCTATGTTGCCCAGCCATTTCTAGGCCTCAAAAAAAGCACAGAAATGTGCCTTCAGACACACCCAGACCAATGGTGAAAGGGTTTGTTTGCTATCACCTCTCTGAATACTTTTACTTCACCCATGAGAGGAAGTTAGGTTTTTTTTCAGTATCCTTCCTCCTCATTCTTTCTGTGGTTGGTTGTCACAGGCAGTGTTTTCTCCATTAAATTCTAAATGCATTACAGAGTTTCTGCTTATAAAGCCCTAGTCTAGACCTATCAGGTTGTTATGCTTCTTCTGTGAATCTTCAGCCCTTGGTTTTCACCAGTCTTTCCTGCTCCTCTTCTGTTTCACCCCCTTTTCACTCAAGTCATGCAGCACACACTGATTTTCATCAGTCCAGTCTGTACTTGGGGCCTTTCATCAGTTTTGTTTCTTGGTTTTGTTCCAGTAACCTTGTTTCTTTGTTTTCATGGTGTCAACTGTCATGCTTTGATCTGCAGCTTTTTTTCATTAGTAAAGTGTGTGCTTTAGAAAGGTTATAACTAGAAGGGGAAAGATACATGGAGAACCATATATCACAAGTGCTCCTCAAGTATAGTTTTGACATGTGAGAAAGAAAGGAGAAGGAATTATTATAATTTTTATTTCACGCTCATCTCATTCCAGATATGACATCAGAATTAGACTGCTTTTCCATGTATAAATACTTAACTGAGAAACAGAGATTGGCTGCCTGGCTTTAGATTTAAATCAGTTTACAGGCAGTGAGGCAGAATCCTTAATTGTCTAATGATTTTCTGTTGCCTTTTGCTGTAGGATCTCTGACTCAATTCTTGACCCTTTTGCATAGATTTTATGCAACCTGGGAAACTAGATAAATTATATTTATGACTGTTGTATGGTAAAAAAAAACAGGCATGCCTAATAATTTTTAGGAAAAGCATTGAGCAGTCAATGGCAATGCTCCTTCAATAACTGGAGAGAGCTAATTGGACAGTTTCCAACAGAGTCCATGGAAAAATGCAGATCGTATCAAGCAAGCATTAGCTGTGAGAGTGTCCAAGGTTAGAGGGAGACTCATGCTTCATTTATCAGCCAGGATTAAAGGCAGTGGAGAATGTTCATTGCAACTGTGCAAACATAAAACATATTAAAGGGCCAAGACATAGAAAATGTCAACTGCTGCTGTTCTAAGCCTATCCATCACAGTGAGCCAGGAGTCATCGCAGCATCCCACAGTAAGTCATGAGTGAAGCAAATGTTACATAAGCTTTTTTTTCTACCCAGAGGGATTTCAATTAACTTTTGAAATAGACGTGCATTGTGTTGAATGTCATGCTGATATTGAAGACCTCCACAATGTTGTCATGCCCATCAACATTTTCAGATTATTTAATCAGCCTTGTCTGGGAGGAGGAAGGCAATGGGACTCTCAGAATTAAGCAGTTTTGCCAAAGATGTAGGTAGCAGCTCCCATATGATGGGCAACTGACCACAGTTAGCCTGATAGTCAATGATTGTAATCCAATACCAAGTTATGTGGAAAAAGAACTCACACAATTTTATGGCGATGATAGCTTTATCCCCCTCTGCAATCCATGTGTCTCAGCCACAAGAATGGCTCTTACTGGGGCCTTATGTTATTTTCAAAGTGAAATCTCACTCTGTTGCATTCCCCAGAAGGTGGTATCACCACTCACCAAGGATTATGTAGGCTGGAAGGTGTTAGTCCTTCCTCTGTTATATTCCCCTAAATTATGGGAAGAATGACCAAGTAGTGAACATGAGAAGTCTTATTGTAAGCAAACCCTGACTTCAGTATGAAGGGAGTTGTTGTAATTGTGTGACAAGCATCCTCACCTATTTTCTTAAAGAAACCTTACATTGAGAAGCTTAAACCCTGACAAGCGTCACTTGACAGACAGGAGGAACTTCACTGATTGATGGACACATTATTTTCTTCTATGAAGCAACCAAAATGGGCTATATGTCTTGATGTGACAGGGAGTTCAAACTCTGCTTTGCTGAACAAAGACTCCTTGACAGAGTCTTGCTGGTACTGTGTCGAGCCTTAAGTTCCTTATGGGCACTCAGCTAAACTAATGACATGGCAGTACATTTTCCTTTCCAGAGCAGAAAATAAGAGCTTTGCTTTGTTCTAAATATGCAGTGAGATTGATCCTATTTGCATACCAACTTGAAGGCATACCGAAGCAAAGAAGTACTTTTAACCCATGCCAATCTTCATGTCAGTCACCTTCACTCTCGTTACTGATCCCTGATTCATGACCTTGTAAGCTTCCCATGTGCTTACTATCTCTTTCCGTTCAGCTGTTGTCCTTCTCATTCCCTCAGCTTGTCCTTAATGCCTAATGCAGGAAGGCTGTGGAGGAAATAATATTTGGCTTCCCAAAAAATGCATTAAATTGGAACTGCTGAAGCCTGTGCAATTTCAACCAGAGTGGATTTCAAGTCTTAATAACTGTGCTTTCCATATTGATTGGAACTCTAGAAGCGTTCAAAGAGAACAATATATCAGGTAGCAAGTCAGAAACTCTAGAGAGGAAATCGGAGCTAATCACATTGTCCTTTCCCTACAAACCCACCATTCCAACAGGGTAGGGCCAACCCCTACAGTTAGAGGTCTGTCTGCTGACATGACTCTGCAGATGCCAACGTCTTTAGATGTACAGCTGGCTTTCCATCCAATCTTTTCTTCCAGATTCTTCTGCTGTTTATAAATTCTCCCTCCCCCTGGCCAAAGGCTGCATGAACCAGATCAGAAGTTTTTACCTGGAAAACAGGTTAAAATGTATATGTAGGATCTCTGGATTGTGTCCCAGGAGAAGGTGTAAACCACTGTGTGTGCCTGAGAGAACAGGTCTAAAGGTTGATGTTATAAAAGGTGATTACACTGTGCTGTGACAGTGGTCAGCAGTTCTGGGGGTAAGCGTCAGTCTGGTTACCTCAAAGGTCACCTCATTAACCTGTCCTCTCACAGCCCTGCACTGTCCCAGCACCATTCCATGGGATGGATGCCATACAAGTATCAGTTTATACCAGCCTAGGCTGGAATACTGCAGGGAAACAGAGGAGAATCAGTGGGAAATTCTTATCAGAACAAAGAGAGAGAACATGCCTCAGAATGCTGAAGAGATAAATGTGCAAGCTGGAAGAGAAGCAGGATAAAGCAGAACCACCCTGTCAACAGTCCACTTTAAAAGCAGATAGAAGGAACTCCTTTATTTTTTCTCTTAATAAATTAAAAGTGTATAGAGAAAATGGCTTAAGTACAGTGCTGGTTTTGTCTTCTGTCTTCAAGCAGAAGTCTGTGCTTTAACTCAGAGTGACATCAGATCAAACTGCCTGTTGACTATCACTTCCACTTAGTTTTAAAAAAGGGCCTATTAGGAGAAACCATTTTCCATAAATTATAAAGGGAAAAAAAATCTAAAAAAGAGATAAACTTTCAGCATCTTCCTTCACGGTGCTAACTGTGATTTTGCTCAGCAAATTAAGATAATGGAATGGAGATAATTTGCAATTCATCCACCTATTCAACTAAAACTCAGATGGGTAATTAAAAACAAAACACCAGAGGTATTGACTCCCAAATTCAGTTTTAAAACGGTGCATTTTGGCTTCTCTACTTTCTAGACTTTGTCTGTTTGTTCTTTATTGCATTTGCATGACATATGTAACACAAATCAATGCACGTAGCCTCACATCACTCCTGTGAGAAGAAAAGTAGCATTAAATGGATGGGGACAGAAACAGGGACCAAAACCCATGAGAAATTTAACCAGCATGATGACCTGGGCGTTGGAGTGTGGGCTCCAAATGACTTCCAGGAAACACAGGCCTTCAGGCCATCTCAACCAAGCTGAAAATCTCTGCAGCGGGAGCACGGGATGGTCCCTTCCAACCCAAACTATTCTGTGATGGGCTGTGCCACAGCCCGTTAGACCCAGGATGCCCGAGTCCTCCTCACTCCTTTACTCCTTCACAAGAGTGCTAAGTCTTCCTCAATCAGTAGTAACTGCCTGAAATAAAACACAGAGCCCCATGTAAACCACATACATTGTTTTCATTCTAGGTTGTGTTTTGGTTTGGGATTTTTTTTT